>JAFFST010047656.1:1465-13920 GCA_022414735.1 Noturus placidus
ATATATATATATATATATATATATATATATATATATATATATATATATATATATATATGTGTTGAACATAAAGGAAAGACAAGTGTGATAAAAAAAACAGGTGAGTGGGAATGACCCAACGTGTGGACTGGAATGTTGGGCTGGATGTGACATAGGTATTGCATAAGACATATGTATTGGTTATTTTACAGTACTTCAAGTAAACTAGTTTTATAGTTTCAATAGTTAATGTTCAGCAACATCAGACACAAACACCTCTGACTCATCTCTAGCTTCACTAAAATGCATTTTCTCCTTATTTCTTTCCTAGGATCTTGATTAACTATGTCCATCTGAATATATTTTCGCCACAATTAGTCCTATAAATCAGAAATTCAACTCTAGAAATTGTTAGTTTCGGAAAGTATGCAGGGCAGATCACAACAGTTACAGGTCTACTAATTTGTGATTGTGTCACTGCATGTAACTCCATGACAAAGAGTGTGTGAGCGAGGGCAATGCCCATCCGGTTGCTAAGGGACATCTCTTACATTGTGTTGCTAGGCTGCCAATTCCCCCAGCTAAGTGGAAACATCACTGTGATCCTGAACTCTCTCCATCTCTATCTCTCTAGCCCTTTCGCATACCCTCCCTCCTATTTTTCCAACGAAAATAACTTAACTAACCATCTGTCGCCATGCAAACAGGTTGCCTGTTGCTAAGGAACAACTTGGAGGCCCGTTGCTGCATGGCTATACGCAGGCGATCTACACGCTATATTTATCGGATAGACAGCTAAATGCATATACAGTGTACATGTCAACATTAGTCTCGCCAGTGAAAGGTGTCTAATAAAGATTTGATTGTGGAGGCAACGTTACTTTTTTTGAGTTTTAATACAAAAATCAAGGGGAAGAGAGAAGAACAAACACATCCGAATGAGTCAGAACCAGAGCACTGCTTCCTCTTTTGCTCCAGTCTCCATGGTCATTTATAATCCCCTTAATGGATAAAGGACTTAGTATGTTTACATTTGTGTTAATCCTTAATAGCCATTTTAACCACCTTTAGTAAAGAAAAAAAAAGTAAAACGCAGGACCCAAGAGAGTGTATACATAATGATGATGTACTCTTCTCACTTGTCATAAACATACATAATTAATAAAGCTAGCATGCATAATAAAGCAGCTTGGTTTGTATAGGGATTAAGGATTAATATCAAACAAGAGTGTGACTCAGTAGTCCTTTTGAACAATTAGCTGGAGCTATTGAATTGTCTGCATCAATAATTTACATACAGACATTTATAATAAGGTTTTGTGTGTAAGTGTATAACAGGACTGGTGTGTAGGATAAGTATACTGTAAGGCCTGTAAAACATATAAGGCATAACAGTGTACGGCACCAGTTCCATGAGTGAATTGTTGTGTTTACACAAAGTTATTTATCTATTAGTTTTTCAGAATTTGTTTTGCCAGCAGATTACAGTCTGGTCAGAATCACAAGTTACCCTATGATAACGCCGAAACCAAAAACATTTACACTGCCTGATGTTTTGCCAGCTTTAGCACACCTGATTTAACACACGAATGCCTTATAATTAGCCTCTGAGTTGAATCAGTGAATCAATTGAGCTGAAACCCCCCACAAAAATACACTGCACAGTTGATTTAAGATCTAACTACACTCGCCGTTCACTTTATTAGAAACACATGTCATGCATAAAATCATGCAGGTCAGATTTTGGCGGCTGTGGCTCAGTCGGTAGAGCGGGTTGTCCACTAATCCACTAACTGTGGGGTTGGCGGTTCAAATCCCGGCCCGGGTGATCCCATGCCGAAGTGTCCTTGGGCAAGACACTGAACCCTAAGTTGCCCCCAATGGCAAGCTAGCACCTTGCATGGCAGCTCTGCTACCATTGGTGTGTGAGTGTGCTCTCATTAGTAAGTTGCTTGTAAATGTAAAAAATGATATTTCTGTAAAGCTGCTTTGAGACAATGTACCATTGTAAAAAGCGCTATACAAATTGATAAATTATAAATTATAAATTATTATTTTTACATCAAATATCAGAATGGGGGAAAGTCGCATGATTATAGATGCCAGATGAGCTGGTTGGGGGATTTCACAATCTGCTGGGATTTTTATATACAGCAGTCTCTAGAGTTTCCACAAAATGGTACAAAAACCAAACAAGACATCCATTGAGAGTAGTTCTTTGGGTCAGAAATGCCTTGTTGATGTCAAAAGAGAATGGTTTGACTTTACATAAAGGCTACAGTAAGTCAAAGACTCTTTACAACTGTGGTGAGCAAAAAAGCATCTCACAATACATAACTCATTGAACCTTGGTGTAGATGGGCTTCCACTCCAGGAAACTGAGGCTTCTGTAATCACAGGTTAACCGCAACTGGACAGTTGAAGATTAGAAAAAAAAAACATTACCTGCTCTTTTTATTTTTATTTATTTTTTTATTACAAAATGCACCAACACTCATGTACATTTTTCCACATAATATATTTCTGCATTCTGAAGCTATGAATTTTATACATCGGATAATTGCATGAATGTGCAGGTGTAAAAGTGTTCCTTATAAGATTCTATCTGTCCTCACTTATATAGACAATAACAATATTGTCACATTATATTTCTTCTTGTCTTTTATTCATCCTTGAAATATGTATAAAATAAATTTTTCAATATGGTCTGGCAAATATGTATTTTAAATTTATTTATTTATTATTATTATTTTTTATTATAATGAAAGGGTGTGTTTTTAGATTGCACAGTGGATTGCACTATAGGTTGGCTGACATCCCATTTAGGACATATTTCTGCTCGTGTCCAGTGTTTGTGCTCACCATGACTCTGACCAGGATAAAGCAGCTAATCAAGATGAATAATTAATGTAGAAATATCTTCATAAGCGAGAAGTTGAGGGAGCACTTCTTCTGTCCTGGATGCCAATAATTTAGCTACAGCATTGTAATTCACAGCATTCATTTTTATATTGAATTCTCAAATCAAGTTTTTGATTGATCTCTTCTGTCCTAATGCATTAATTCATCTAAATACACACAGGTGGCCAGTCATTTGCGGTATTCCTTGCTTGTCAGTGTCATATATGGGAGTTTTATTAATGAGACTCGTAAACAAATCAAAAACAGTGTTTAAAAACGTGCTCAGGCAAAAGGTCAGGCAATCAGCAAACACCAATATCAGGGCAAAATCCAAAATCACCAACTAGGAACAGAACAAAGTCTGAAACCAGAATAACAGTACAGGGAAATAAAGACTTGGCACATCGTAGTGAATGTACACTGATCGTTATTTCACAATGTGGATGTGGAAATGCCATTCTTACATATTGATTGAGATTGTGTTTAAAGTCCAGTGACTAAACGTGGCAAAAGGTTTGTCTCAATCAGCACCCTCGTTCAGTAGTCAGAAGACTAATCAGGGAGTCGGCCATTTTAAGGACTGTCTCAAAATCCGTTCAGTGCACTGGAACGTTCGCTCCATAAAAAAAAAAATCACACAATGCACTGCGAAAACCAGGGAGCATCGATACTCACTATTTTTATTACAGGAAATGACACCATGTTTTCTGAAGCCTCTCAGCTCAAAAAATAAAATGGGAGACGAACTTACACCCAACTTCTGTCTACAAATGTAAGTAGCTTGTTATCATTCTCGTAGCTCTCAAATGATTACTTACATTAGTGATTTAATTTTATTTAACATTGTGCATATATAGCTTATTCGAGTTTAACGACATCTAAGTTTTACATACCATGACAGAAATTAAAACTTCAATATTTTTAAATTGTGTGTTGGGAAGTGCAGTCCATGGTGGCCATGTTTGTATGCCACAGAGTGTTCTGGGAAATGGAGTTTCTTGCCAGTTCCAGCATTGACCTGACAGTCAGTTTGGTCTCATAAAGATATTTTACAATATCTTGTGTTCTTTTCTGGCAAAATATAAATTATAACCTACATTAAACCTTAAAGTAACAAAAATGAATACATATGAAAATACAAAACGTCTCTAATTATTATTATAATCATCAATAGTATTCATTGTTTACATTTATGTCATATTGAGAGCTCAGATAACCACAATAAACCGATGGTGAGGGTTCTCCACCCCACTGCTCTCCTCCGCTGAAGTTAATTAGTTATTGATCACATAGCTTGTTTTCCAAGCAGTGTTCACAGGTATGTTACTTCCAGCGCACTTGAAGTATTATGTTTTTTTTTTTTTTTTTGCAAAGCAGGATGTTATCTCTGCTCACATTTACTCATGTCCAATTAATGTATACATTTTTGAGTACTGTTTGTTTACATTAAGCATTTCAAATGGCTGCTTTCTGGTAAAACTGTAATACATAAAGGTCATATTTTTGTTCAACAGTCTATAAACTACAAAATGTGACAAAAGTATAAAAGAAGGAATAACAGTGTGGCATCAGATTAAATTGAATCTCACCAGCCTGGCAGTCAGTATAGAGCTGGATGGTTCTATCTTTAAAATGACAAGAATGTGAGCAGTTTCAATATGACTACCATTAGATAATTGGACAGATTTATAAATATATAACAATAGAGACAGCCATGATCGCTCAGGTTGTAGCCAACTTAGAGCCAAATGCCTCTTAGGTTTGCTGGCTCAGATGGAATCACATGAAGAACTTTAAGAATATGATCAGGGCTTTAAGGCTTTACTTCAAGCCAACAAATAAATGACTCAGTGGTCACCAGTGCAGAAAGGTTAATTAAGACAAAATGATCTCTGAGCTTACATTATGCAAACGTTCATTTAAGCATTTTTAGCTGTTGTGGAGGGCATGTTATCATGGCCAGCACCAGATTAGAAATATCCTATATATTAATTCACTCCAAGTCAACTAAATGTATGATTTTCTTTAAACCAAATTAACATTTTTCATAAGAGGAAAACCACTTTGATGAAAATAACTTTTCCAAATACAGTTTAATTTTTTTTTCTACCGTTTTAAACATCTTTGCTTACAATGAAATAATGATCAGGATGTACTGCTGAAGCTACTTTGACTCACAGTAAGCTATTGATTACATAGCTTACATCATCATGTCCAACTAGTGCACACAGGTGTGTTAGTCTAACTCCCAGCACACTTTAGCCAGGCAATTGGCTCTTTATTACTCAGACTATGTACTTGATTTGGGAATAGAATCAGGGGAATGACAGTAGGGAGCCTTAAAGTACCTGGACTGAAAAGTTTGTATTTTCAATAGATGGAAAGGAGCAGAAGTACAATGATGCCATGTAAGGAAAGAAAACCCCCATGTGAATCTCTTTATTATGAAAAAAGCTTCGTGTTACAACAAAAAAAGGATCTTGTTATTATGAGAATACACTATTACTCAATACTATATTGCAATAAAAATATTATTACAAGAAACCAACTCTCGTTATTACAAAGAAAAGCAACTTGTTACTACAAGAACGGCATGCCGTTATTACCAGAAGAGCAGCTCATTATTATGAAAAATCTTGTTATGCAATAAATGTGTTAAAAACAACATAATTGATATGTTCTCAAATCCCATCCTTTATACATAACAACATACCCAGCCTGGACACCTTTAATATGCTGCAATTTGTAACTGTGACATTTCCCATGGCGTGCGTTCAATTTTCAGCTAGGAATAAAGCAATGGCTAATATGTCTGACAACTTTTTGCATTTATATAAACGTTGGGATTTAGGAATGTGTGTATACTAATAACAATACCATCTGCATTTGAGTGATATTAAAAACTCATTATGGTTGAAACCAAGCATGAACCTTTTGACTAATCCTTTCATCTGCACCATTTGTCAGAATCTATCAATTGGTAACCATGCAAGTTATATCAATTATGCTGTTTTATAATATGTTTATCTCATAACAACAATATATTTTCTCATAGTAACAAGATATGATTCTCATAATAACACGATTTGATGCTTTTTCTTGTCTGGCAGCAATGTGCTTCTGTAGAACAATATCCTACAGGGCACAGAAGCTTAAAAATTGCTCGTGAATACCCAACAGGATAAACAAGTTTAATGAAGAGAGGCTTTTCTCAGAAGTGTCAGGAACATCTGGTTCAACTTTATCAGTAATAAATCAATAAATATTTTGCTGTAGTCTGGACATTCACAACAGCATTGGGCGGCTGTGGCTCAGTCGGTAGAGCGGGTTGTCCACTAATCCACTAATCGTGGGGTTGGTGGTTCGAATCCCGGCCCGGGTGATCCCATGCCGAAGTGTCCTTGGGCAAGACACTGAACCCTAAGTTGCCCCCAATGGCAAGCTAGCACCTTGCATGGCAGCTCTGCTACCATTGGTGTGTGAATGTGCTCTCATTAGTAAGTCGCTTGTAAATGTAAAAATGATATTTCTGTAAAGCTGCTTTGAGACAATGTACCATTGTAAAAAGCGCTATACAAATTGATAAATTATTATTATAATACATTATGAGACTTTCATATTGAAATAACAGTGTGTTTCATTTCTCAAACTATATTCGTTACTACTGGGGTTACTCAGGGGTCAGTGCGTGGACCCGTCTTGTTCTTCCTATATTAAATCACTGGGCTCAGTCATTGGCATAAGTGCTGGGGACAAAATGATGATAGGAAATAAATAAATAAATAAATAAATACTTGATCAATGAGAAAGTGTTTAAGTCATCTGTAGTAAGTACATCTCATGGAAAAGATCTGCATCCTGTGTTAAATCTACACCAGCTTTTTTACACTTCCAGTAAACACAGAATAATGGATGTTTTGGAAGTATTTCAAGACTCAGCTGATTTGGTTCGAATTTCCTACACACTTTATTCACTGGGAGCCTGAAGGAAAAAAGAAGCAAACCAGAAGCAAACCAAGCAGTGTGATCCCACATGTCATTAAACTGGCCATTTTAATGATGGCTACAGATGGTATGAAGACTCACTTCATATTTGCATATTCTTTAATGTCATTATCGTAGTTTTATAGTAAACTATAAAACATTATAGCAGTACAATAATGAACACGTGTCATGCAAGAATCCAGACTCAGAGGAAAAGAAACCTGCTTGAAATTTGCTTGTGATGTGTTAATTTATAGCAGCCTGTATGCAAGAGTTTTATTATAGGTCAGACAGTTTATTGCAGAAGTCATTCTGTAATAAAGGCTTAAGTAATTCTTAGAAATCATTTGGATCAATGTGCACCACAAGCTATTATATGAAAGACTTTTAATGGACTGTACAAAATTAGGCATGTCAACAAAGTAGTGTAGACACGATCCAGTGATGCTACCGCTATACATTTGCCTCTCTTTTTCCCCATCTGCCAAGTTTCACAGAATAATGTTTTCTATGTAAAGATGCATCATCTGAAACTTTGACAAAACTAATTATGGGTTAGGATATTCTATTATATTATGCTTTCAATCATTCTGACACTCTATCAACCAAATGCTTAAAAACACAGTGGACAGTGCTTCACAGTGCAGATGGACAATGACCTGAAGCATACTTCGAAAGCAACCCAAGACCTTTAAAGGAAAAGAAGTAGAATGTTCTGCAATGGCCAGGTCAATCACGTGACCTGAATCCAATTGAGCATGCTTTTCATGCACTTCCTGAAGACAACACTAAAAGTAAAATGTCTCAAGAACAAGACAGCTGCAGTAAAGGCCTGGAAGAGCATCTCCTTGAAAGAAATTCATTCATAACAAATATGCAATTAAGTTATCTATTTAAAAAAAACATAATTACATTTATCCATTCATTCAAATAGACTGAGCTTAAACCGAGGACTCTTTAATGGTGATCCTAATATGATTGAATACAATATATGAAACAGTATCTACTATAGCTAAAGGAAATAAAGTTTTAATAAAAACATGAAGAAATAAGATACACTATATGGCCAAAAGTATGTGGACACCAGACTACCCATTCCAAAGATAGTTCCCACTTTGCTACTAACAGCCTCCACTCTTTTGGGAAGTCTTTACACTAGATTTTTGAATATGGCTGTGGGAGTTTTTGCCAATTCAGCCACAACAGCATTATTGAGGTCGGGCAGTGATGTCAGGCAAGAACACCTGGTACACAGTTGGCATTTCAATTCATTCCAAAGGTGTTCAGTGGGGTTGAGGTCAGGCCTCTGCACATGTCCCTCAAGTTCTTCCACTCCAATCTTGGCAAACTGTATCTTTATGGAGCTTGTTTTGTGCACAGGGATGTTGGAACATGTTTGAGCCCCTTAGTTCTAGTGAATGAAACTCCTAAAGCTAAAGTGTACAAAGACATCCGTACGATTGTGTGCTTTCAAATCAAATTTTTAGTGACATTTTGGGGAAGACCCACATATGGGTGTGATGGTCAGGTGTCCACAAACTTTTGGCCATATAATGCAGTCATCTTAAGTGCAGGCAGTGTACAGACTTATTACTTTGTTGTGATGTGAGATTGTTTTTTTTCGATCATGTGACATCACCCTTAAATCAGAGTGAGCAAGCTAATAAAATACTTGTTCGACTTTCGTGTTTCTCATGTGAACAGGATTATTTTAGTTCACCTGCAGTTTAAGATGCAATGTGTAGATTTTTGTTCTATCAAGGAAATTCACATTGGAGATGTTTTTCACATAACTACAAAGAAGAAAATCCAAAACCTGTGTAAATTTACAGGATAACCACTCAAGAAGTTTTACTGGCCTGTTAAAAATGTTTTTGCATTTGGTTACAACATATGAAATTCAATGAATACTAGGAGTTGCATAGACTATTTTAGGGCAGTGGAAAAAACAGTGAGGCCGATGGTAAGGAGATACGGGCAGACAGTAGTGAAAGCAGCTAAATGTACCGTGTTAGTCTAAAAATGTTTCAGATTAGATCAAGTCAATTCTACAGCCAACTGCACAAGATTACACCGGAAAAAGTCTTTTTCAAATTTTTCTTTTGCTTTAATGGACTGCGAACATTTTGATATTAATTTACATGAAGTGGAAAGGGGATTGCATGTATTTTGTTGCCCTTTGAAGCTAAATAAAATAAAAATAAAATCCCTGCACTGTGGCACCTGGATTTCCATTGTGATCAGTGATGTGTGAAAGATTGCTTTTAGAGCCATGGGTTGCACATCACTATATGATCTTAATCAGGTAGATAAGACTCAGATCAACAGCACATGCCAGCTCCTAGAGGCCTATCCAGACTCTTTATTTATTTAATTTTTTATTTTTGGGTGCTACTGAGGCTGGAGACCTCTCGTCCACCATCCATCATTAAGTTATAAGAAATTTCTGCGCTCCAAAGCAAATAAAACAGCTTAATATGAGTAATGTCTTATTTTATTATTGGTTGAATGGTAAAAATATGTAGTTGTGCAACTACTAGGGTTTACAATCTTGTGATTGCTCATTCAGAAATGGCCAACAATTTTTGCCATGTTGAGGTAGATCCAGTAGTAAGCTATTGCTACTGCTATCAGAGGAATGCCTGTTGAAAACTGTCAATTTACCAAATCCATCCATTCAGGTTTAAATATAGAGTATTTTTGTGAAATTTTTGTGAAATTGGATTTTCCCTTTGCTTTATTTTTTTTATTTTATTTTTCCTATACAGTATAGCAGCCTTCTGGTTGGAAACTGAATGAATTAAATAGACACACTTCAGAGTAAAATTGACAATTCAGCTATGTTCATTTAAAAAAAAAAAAAGGTTCATGACAGTCCAGGCATCTATATTTTTACAGAAAAAGTTTGCACTTGTTTTGTCAATATTGCCTTTTCTTTTTTTATAGGTGCCTGTTCCTTCCTGTATGTTTCCTGTCAGGTTGACGTTTGCCCACCACCACACGCCCGCACACTGCTCAGCGAAATCCTTCCCATTGGCTTTCTAAAACATGTTTATTTCTTCTGGCTTCATTTAATGACACTATGGTTTGTACAGTGTAAATAATCAAAGAGCTTCAAACTTCGGGACATTTCGAGACATTTTGACAACTCTTAAGGCCACAAGAGACAAGACTTTAAGTGGTTTTCATTTAGAAACAGCTATGATAGGAGGGGTGCAAGGGACAGCTGTGTCAGATAAAGTTACTGTACACTGAAATTCTGCAATAACTGAATAACTCCGTATGAACAGGAATCAATCAAGAAACCTGTACAGTCACTAAAGTGAAGTGTGACTAACACTAGCCATCCATATTTAAGCCCCATAGTTTCACCTATCTAGATGATGTAGGCTACCTTGAGCTATTAAAAGTTTACACTAAGATCATTTGTGGACAGCCACACAGATATTTACGAGTGAATAAACTTAAGTCAAAGCCAAACATGTGCTGTGACATACTGAAGCAGAGCATGATCAGTATGCAGTATTCCAGCATGATAACGACCCCAAACACACCTCCAAGACGACCACCGCCTTGCTAAAGTAGCTAAGGGTGAAGGTGATTGACTGGCCAAGCATGTCTCCAGACCTAAACCCGATTGAGCATCTGTGGGACATCCTCAAACAGAAGGTGGAGGAGCACAAGATCTCTACCATCCACCAGCTCTGTGATGTCGTCATGGAGGAGTGGAAGAGGACTCCAGTAACAACCTGTAAAGCTCTGGTGAACTCCATGCCCAAGAGGATTAAGGCAGTGCTGGAAAATAATAGTGTCCGCACAAAATATTGACACTTTGGGCCCAATTTGGACATTTTCACTTAGAGGTGTACTCACTTTTGTTGCCAGTGGTTTAGACATTAATGGCTGTGTGTTGAGTTATTTTGAGTGGACAGCAAATTTACACTGTTACACAAGCTGTACACTCACAACTTTACATTGTAGCACAGTGTCATTTCTTCAGTGTTGTACCATGAAAACATGTCATCAAATATTTACACAACTGTGAGGGGTGTACTCACTTCTGTGAGATACTGTTCTCATGCCTGCTAATTCTAATGAATTTCACATGAGTGCCAAAAATCACTGTATGGTTATATCCTTATGTCAACAAAAAAGATTGTCATCCATGTCACCTGTCAGTGGTTTTAATGTTATGACGGATCGCTGTATATCTATCCATCCAACTTCAACCGCTTACTCCTTTTCAGGGTCACGGGGGAACCTGGAGCCTATCCCAGGGAGCATCGAGCACAAGGCGGGGTACTGATCTCTTAAAATTCCAGCACTTCCTTGCAGGGGTGGAAACTGAGGAATTGAACAGAGCCATAGACTTTCAGATAAAAAAGTGTACTTAACTGTACCTTCTCTTGTTGCTGGGGTGGTACCATTATGTTTTATACCGTTCATGTGTATCTTTCCCCTGGAAACGTTGGTACAGTATAAAGTACCTATAGATATGATGTACTGAACCTCCTATTACCTTTTAGACTAGGTTAAAGATACCCCCTTTTTTCCTGAGAGTTTATAGTGCACTTTCATGGACCGATGGCTCTCTGTCTTATTAAGACTAAACTGCCTTCCTCAGAGGGCGCTCTCTCTCTCTCTCTCTCTCTCTCTCTCTCTCTCTCTCTCTCTCTCACACACACACACACGTGCGCGCGCACATACACAAAGAAGCTACGACACTATATGATGTCCACGAAGAGCGCAGTTTCATAGCTCACCAGTTTTCCTGCGCCTTTACGCACCATCATCTTTTTCCGCTCCAGTTGGAAGCGTGACCCGAGTTGAAGACATTCTGCGGGACTTTCTGCGTCTGCGCTACAAGATAAAAGTTCACAACTAACCAGCTAGATCATTTCTAGTGGACCCCCCCTACATGACACGCCAGAACCAGAAGCAAGCGCGCGCACAAGACACCTGGTGAACATCTATATGACTGAGGATCGCATCTCGCTCCACGACTCGCCATGAACGCAACGATCTTCAACAGCACTCTGTTTGCGCACGGCGCTCTGCTGAACAGCAGTCAGCAGCTCGCGGGCACGCTGGTGGACGAGGTGAGCGCGAGCGACGGCGGCGGTGCCGGTGGAGGATCTCTGGTGCTCGAGCCGGACGAGCGCAAGTTGTTCGTGACGCGCGCCGTGCAGATCGCGGTGCTGTGCGTGCTCTCGCTCACGGTCGTCTTCGGCATCTTCTTTCTCGGCTGCAACCTCATGATCAAGTCCGAGAGCATGATCAACTTCTTGGTGAAAGAGCGGCGGCCGTCTAAAGACGTCGAGGCGGTGATGATCGGACTCGGGTAACAGCACAGAGCGCGAGGACAGATCTGTGCACCCGGGGCGGAGGATCTCCGCGCGCATGGTTTCATGTTCTGCAGCGCGAGGACATGAAACTCGTTCGTTTCGTCGTTTGCGTTTGTCGAGGAAAATCTGAAGGAGACTTTCAAGTGTCCTTAAAAGTCTCATTCATTACACTGACTGTCACAGGAATGGAATTTGCACGCGGAAAATATTGAGAATGTTTATGAATGTTTCATTAAAAAAAAAAAA
>JAFFST010047657.1:8260-29418 GCA_022414735.1 Noturus placidus
TGATCCCCTACTGATTTTGTACGTTTGCCCACTAACAAAGAAAAGATCAGTGTATAATTTTAATGGTAGGTTTATTTGAACAGTGAGAGACAGAATAACAACAAAAAAATCCAGAAAACGCATGTCAATAATGTTATAAATTGATTTGCATTTTAATGAGGGAAATAAACATACATGCCTATCTTAGAGTGGACCTCCTAATGGCTTTTAAGTGGAGGAAAGGAAACCTTTTTTACTTATTTTAACTATTTAACCACTTTTTATTTGGTAAATGGCGCACTTATAGAGGGCTTTTATCCAAAGCGGTGTCTCATTGACCAATGACCAATTACCTGACCAATGACCAATTACCAAGCAATGACCAATTACATTTACATTTATTCATTTAGCAGATGCTTTTATCCAAAGCGACTTACAAATGAGACACACTCACACACCAATGGTAGCAGAGCTGCCATGCAAGGTGCTAGCTTGCCATTGGGGGCAACTTAGGGTTCAGTGTCTTGCCCAAGGACACTTCGGCATGGGATCACCCGGGCCGGGATTCGAACCACCAACCCTACGATTAGTGGATTAGTGGACAACCCGCTCTACCGACTGAGCCACAGCCGCCCACACAGTACAGTACAGTACAGTATTAATGGTTCATTCCATCGTACTATTGAAAAATTATGTCCATCCTTCATGTAAATGGGTATTTTTTTGCATCTCAACCATCTCATCTCATGACACATGTAATGCATTTAAAATCTCATCAGGTGTCCAAAACGCACGCGTGTTTAAGTCTGGAGTCGGATCAACAGCTCTTTGTCTTGGCAGTAACGGGGTTGTTCTGCAGTAATGCGGGTGTTATTGCTGGACCGACATCAGCCACTTTTCTGACCCCCTGCTGGCTTCACGACACCTGATTCCATTTACGAGCGTGTGTTTGTGCATACGCAAAGCAAGTTCTGCCTCATGTTTTGTCAGTGTGATGTATATGCCTGCCTCATGGGTCTCAAACATATGTAATGTGTTAAAACAATTAGTCTGTGTGGCGGGATAAAAACAAGCCGAGGTGCTTAAAGAAGATCTTATTATAGAAAACCAAAAGGATCGGCACTAATGGTCCCCGAGTTCTTTTATCGATAGTCTGCCTGTCACCTTTAAAATCTTTTGACAGCGGCTGGAAGAAGTTGTCAAACAACTTCCAAATGACAGGCACCTCTAAGTCATAAGGTCATGAGGGTTCCGCAGCCGTCTTTTCTGCCTTCTGGTAGTCTATTAGTTCAGCCGTCTTTAGTCCACCCCCTTGTCACGATTCTTTCTTTCCCTGGTGTCGCTCTGAGAAGCCCTAAAGGCGCACAGTGTTTGCTCTGGAATAATTCTCCCTCCCCAGGGATTCATCCAGGGCCTATGAGCGTGTGCTCGTACAGCTCTGATAGCCCGGGGTTCAGCCTGCATCATTAGGAAATGCTGAGGTAAGGATTTACTGAAGAAGGAGGGCAGCTGGGGCGGCTTTATTACGTTCAAGACGAGCAAGTTTACAAGACGCGCTCATGCTCACGATGGAGCGACAGACAAGGACCATAATCAAAAACAAGAAAGCCTATTTTCAGTGTAAGAGCCTGCAATTACTATGATTTGAGTCAAAACCTCGAACATTCCAAATTTAAAGTAGGATATATAGAAATCCAGCAAGCAGGGAACAGGCTTTGAGTTGCCTGTAGCTGTCGGCCTTTATTTTAGTGTTGGATGAAATACAAGCTCTGGTTCTTTTTGTGATCTGTGATGATTGACCCACCTCTGTCTCCTAATGCACGGCAACCATTCGGATGCAAATGCTGCGTTTGTATTTAATGAGGCTTAACAGGAGTAACTGGTATTGTCATGCGCGAGCGACTTGTAGTTTAACTTGGATCACTCGGTGAGTAGGACCGTCCTACTCCTACTCGCCCACACCTACTTTCCCCCACTTTCACAGCAATCGACCTCAAAGACGTCAGTGGGGGTAAAAGAAAACCTCTTGTTTAGTGGGCGGCATCTTTAAGTACCTGTCTAGACTGCTCAAGTTTATGTTCATGGGTAATGCAAACCACTCTCAAGGTGTGAGTGGATGTCTTTTGTTTCTGTTCCGAAGCAGCCGAGAAGACGACAGCAGAGATTGTGCGAGAAATGAACTGTAGCCAGTGAGTGAAAGTGACCTGAGGTGAAGGAAAGTGCTGCCAAAGACATCAAGTGTTCTGCCTTGCGTCGCGCCAACGAAGTCCCTAAAGTGCTTTCCGTCGAACTGGAAGATAATTTGCTCGATCACTTCAGGTCACATTCCACCTCTGTTTGTTGGTGTTTGCATTATGATGATGATCAGTGCTTCGATACGGCACTATCCAAGTCGAACATGTGATCCGGGTGCTGAACCCATCTTCTTTTGCAAAGGAACTTCTCAAAAGACATGCGCACTTTTTAATCCATGCTAAAACAAACTCTCATCGTCATAATCACCGTCTACTGAATGATGGAGTGCTATCGTTCTTGCTTCAGGAAGGTAAGATATGGTTAAACGCCAGCCAATGAGGTTCCTCGTTCTATAGTACTCTCAATCATGAAATCTGGCGAGATGAAATCCACGGTTAAGCCGCAGCGTTTGATTGTTTTTATAATAAACGTGTCTGGAAAGCAACCAAGCAGACCATCTGCCGCTCCACTGCCTTTCATAGAACGCGCGGTTTCTTTGCGAGGTATTTATTTAAGTTCATTAGCTCATGGAACTGATTGGATTTGTTGCTCGGTGTATTTTCAAGGCGATGAATCACCTCATTCCGGGGCTTTTGTTTTGCCGAGACATGTCCGATCTTTCTTTCTTCTAACTGAATGTCAGTTAGAAGGTCATGGGCTGTGGCTGGGCGGATTAACGCAAAAAAAAAACATTGCGTCACCATGACAACCGTGCAGAACGAAAGCGAAGATGGACTGGTGTTGGACTGCCTGCTTTTTTTGTTTTCCTCAAGGTTTGGCGCCGGACGGAGAACAATTACATGGCAGATTAGGATCTTGGCTACAGTTGAGATTATGCATTATGGGGTGTTACTTATTAGGACGGATGGATTGAGGTTCCTTGGAGAGTTCTGGAAGAAAACAGACCGTGTTGTACAAGCGGACATTTCTATCCTCATGACGTGTGGTTGTGTTTCCACCTGTGTAGTGGCTTTGACTCTGTAGATCTTGCTCACTTGAATTCAGTCTAACTAAAGTGAGCAGCTGGGTTGAACCTTGGCGAGTGGCATCGCTAGGATGTGCGCCTGGGTCCAGCATTAATTGAATACGCAATGTATTTGCCACGGTTAAATGTTTTATCTGAAGGATTTAGAATTGAAGACGCGTATTCTTATCATCCAAGGTTTTTAGTATCCGGTTTCGAGACTTATTCAGGGCCTGTGCGCTTGACCAGAAAATTCTGAATTCGTTTCTCCTCTTGGCGTTCGCACAGGACTCTGTCCTTGATGTCATCAGCGCCTTCCTGGTCACGTTTCTCCCCGGTGAAATAAGTTTGGAATATCTGTGGAATTTCCTTCTGTGGTGTCAGCCTTGTGTTCGCCTACAGACGTGCGGTAATCTTCTAACTCGTGTTGGTTTTCAGCCACTTGTTATTTCAACCCTGCTGCTCGTGGAGCGGAGCAAAGAGGTGCTGGATGAATCGAGGAGGGAGAAATTCGCCCAGCTGGGGTTAATACCACAATCGGTGTCCTCGCCGGCTTCAGCGCTTTCGACCACTGGTGGAAAGTGTTAGGTTTTCCTCTTGATTAGTGTATGCGGGAGAATTCTATCAGGATTTTAGCTCTCTTGTTAATTACAGTAAATACGAGGATGCTTTGGTCTGCCGACTATGTTTAAAGGTGTGTCTGTGACAAGTCTGGTCTTGCTGGAGGAAACCTGCCTGTGCAATCCATTACTGCTGTACCCTTTTGGGACTTTTTCCCAGTTAGAGTCCCAGTTAGAAAGCTGCTTAGATGTCATGATGCCACTTGTTTCAGACTCTTCAGACTTTTCTTCTTTATTCTTCTCTTGCCTTTTGTTTTTACAACCTAGCTGTCTTGGCGCTACTCAGATTAGGAGCGATCTCGAACCTTCCCAGCTGCCCACATCGGGATTAGCCATGATCCACGCTGCCTGTCTTTCTTGGCACGCATGCTAGAATGCAGAAGCAAAACCCTGTCATTTTCAGGCCTTTCAGCCATATTTTTAGTCAAGGTTTGCTTTCAAGCAGACCTCAGTGAAGCAAAGCTGGTCTGTAGGCTCGGAGATGAGCTTCCCAGGGCTTTATTTATTTATTTATTTATTTATTTATTTATTTTGATTTGATGACTTATGAAAGTGTGTGTATGTGCTTGGATGAGTTTAACAGCAGACACTGGCAATAAAGGTCAGTCTTACAGGAAACCACAGGTCTGTTCTACACCCTCAGGCAGGGAGTTGTTGGATGGGCTGTATCTGGTTTTGACGGTGCCTGTGTACACACACACGCGCACACACGCACAGATCCCATTAAACCCTGCATGCATGTTGGTGTTAAAACTTGTAAAAAGAACCCAGCTTCCTGAAAATCCTGCTCCAGTATGTGTACCTGCACCCACGCATTGCCACTGGCATACAACATTTACTAAACCCCCCTCATAACTACATCTCCTGCTCATAAAGCACTAATCCCCACCTTCTTGCTCTCATTAAATTCAGGAATGCATTCTACTTCCCAGGCATTTGCTGACTAAACCACTGTTTATCTTTGCTCTTTTATCTAGTCCATCTTTTGTTTGGGTACCATTACTGAAAGGATCTGGCAGCTGATTCGAACTAGGTATGAAGAATCACAAATAAACAAGACGAGGCAAGCCTTGCAAACGCTGCCCATGGGGAATGCTGACTGTGGAGAAACTTCAAACCGTTAACCGTTGACTTTCTACCCTTTTGGGGATTGAGAACGTAAAACTCTTTTTGGATCTCAGACGTGTATAGAAACGCACGAATATTTAGGTTTGAACACGGGTGGCTGTGGCTCAGTCGGTAGAGCGGGTTGTTCACTAATCCACTAATCGTAGGGTTGGTGGTTGGAATCCCGGCCCGGGTGATCCCATGCCGAAGTGTCCTTGGGCAAGACACTGAACCCTAAGTTGCCCCCGATGGCAAGCTAGCACCTTGCATGCAGCTCTGCTACCATTGGTGTGTGAGTGTGTCTCATTTGTAAGTCGCTTTGGATAAAAGCGTCTGCTAAATGAATAAATGTAAATGTAATAAACCTATACACTTATATCTGCTATAAACAAACGTCCCTTCACATCCTCTATTTTTTTTTTTTCTTTTTCTTGAAGATAATAAGCCAAAAAAGGGTAAAATAATACATTCCACTTCACGTATTAATCACAAAGCCGTCCTTCCATCCTGGTGACTCCGTGTTACAAAGAACTCGTACCGGAGACTCCTTCCACAAATAAGTTTTTAAAAGCGAATTAAGAACGTAACAGAAAGAAGGTACGACTAAAACTTGAGATTTAACTTGGAAAAACCGGACATCAATGATACTCTGATATATTAGTGACCGGAACCAGGATTATCTTTTCACTTCAATAATACATCCTGTTCTCTCTTAAAGCTTTTGAATGTTTTCGAGCGTTTCTAAGAAGGCCAGAAGGAGGGAACGTGGTCAGCAGCTCCTTCTGGCTTCCTGCGAAGAAAAAAAAAAAAAAAAATCCTATCCAGATGTTCAAAGGCATTTTCAGTCATCAGAGCACATTTCCCCTTCTATTGCACCATAGTTCAGGTTTGACGCCCATCATCTCGTGCTTTTATATTACTCAGACTTTGGTTCTAAGTGATTTTCCAAACAGCCGTTTTGGTTCAGAATGTGAAACGCTGACGTTTCGGCGTTTCTCTGATGAAATCTTCTACTTTCTTTTCATTCGAGAAATGTCTAGAGCAGGAGAGACCTGACTTCCATTTCACAAACTTTACGCGAGAGCCAAAACAAACTTTGACCACACGTTGGCCTGGCTGCGCTAAGCTGAAAATGTGTCCGAGACTGGTTGGATTAATGAATTAAGTGCTGTGATGATGCGTATAACTATACTTAACCCCCCCCTCACCACCACCACCACCACCCCAAAGCCTTACGTACAGTACACCCAGTCTCATTCCAAGACCGTTTTTATCTTCTGTCTGGGCGTCTCAGTTCGAGAGCTCTGAGTTTAATCCTCTCTTTCCTGTGGCAGAACGTCTTGTTTTGTAAATCTGACGGATCAGGGCATGTAAAGGCTTTTGCTATTTGCTTATATTTCCAGGATCCAAGCAAAATTGTACGTTTGTGAAATCGTTAACGTAAATCTGGCTCGTTTAAATTCCAGTAAAAACCAGTACAGGAGTTCTGTTGTAAAGCAGACTGGGTTTATGCACGGTACGGCTGGCGTGTTAGGGGGCGGGGCTTAAGGTTACTGAGAGAGCTTCTTGTTTTACAAACTGTAAAAGCAGGGGGGGGGGGGGATAGAAAAAAGTTAATAGCCTAGCCTGACCGCTTAACACGTTCACCACCTGCAACTTTTCATGACGCCTTAACTCTCGCTACGGTTTATAATTCCTTCATTCGGTTGTTCGAATGAACATCCCTGAGCTGTGATGTGAGATGCTTTTTTACACAGCCTTGCAGAATCTGCAAAATGTTCTTTACACATAAATTAGAATTTACACAAATGAACCCGTTCAAAGGTTTACACACTCTTGGCTATTAATCCCGTGTGTCGATGACCGACATGATGTTTATGTTTATGTGAGAGTTCTTCACGAGTCCTTTGTTCGTCCTGAGCATGCTTTACTTTTCCAGCATCTTCTGCATATTTGACGCTCTTTCCATCAGCGTCTATATGATGTTGAGATCCATCTTTTCACACTGAGGACAACTGAAGGACTCGGACACGACTGTTACAAAAGGTGCAAACGTTCATTGATACTCGAGAACCCAACACGATACGTTAAGAGCCAGGGGAGGGGGTGTAAACTTTTGAACAGGAGGATTGGTGTAGGTAAACTTACTGTTAAATACGCAGAATAGTTTTCGAGAACACGATGCACACACATCTGCTATTGGCTTTAAGATGGCAGTGTATGTGTGTGTGTGTGTGTGTGTGTGTGTGTGTGTGTGTGTGTGTGTGTGTGTGTGTGTGTGTAAGTTCCCAGTTTGCCTGAAGGACGTTTGCAGGTGACGTACGTCTACGTTGCTGCTGCTCTTTCTGAGGTTATTTCAGAAATGTGTCCCTGATGAGCTAATTAAAGTCTATATGTACATTTTTATTAAGGTCAGTGCGGCACTGCAGAGAGACGCAACACATTAACATCGCCGTGCATGATTTATTTCAGTTAAGCGCTGAACCCATATACGGCGTCTCAGGCGACTGGTAAAGTGACAGACGTTTCTGATTGGTGTATCAATCAAAAGCATTTCATACAACAGTCTACTTGTGTGTGTGTGTGTGTGTATTACATTTATTCATTTGTATGTGTGTGTGTGTGTGTGTGTGTGTGTGTGTATTAAATGTATTCATGTACAGTTTGTGTGTGTATTACATTTATTCATTTATGTATATATGTGCGTGTGTTACATTTATTCATTTATGTATTTGTGTGTGTGTGTTACATTTATTCATTTATGTATTTGTGTGTGTATTACATTTGTGTGTGTGTTACATTTATTCATTTATGTACAGGTATGTGTGTTACATTTATAAATTTGTGTGTGTGTTACATTTATTCGTGTGTGTATTACATTTATTCATTTGTGTGTGTGTAACATTTATTCATTTGTGTGTGTGTACTACATTTATTCGTGTGTGTGTGTATTTTATTTATTTGTGTGTGTGCGTGTGTACTACATTTATTCGTGTGTGTGTGTGTGTGTGTGTGTGTGTATTACATTTATTCATTTGTGTGTGTGTATTTTATTTATTTGTGTGTGTGTGTGTGTGTGTATTACATTTATTTATTTGTGTCTGTGTGTGTGTGTGTGTGTGTGTGTGTGTGGGTGTGTGTGTGTTTCCTCCAAGAGACGCAACATTAAATGAAACACATTGTTGTTGTTATTATTTTGTGTATTGCAGTGGCCTATCTGGGGGACATCGCGCTGGACGAAGAGGACATGCTCATGTTTAAAGTGGACCGCATTGTGGACGCCGTCCAGAAAACGGTGATAAACCTGAACCGCACAGACACGGGTAAGTGCGTTTAAAGTCCGGCGTGACGCCTTTACACGTCATAAACATCTCAAGCTCGAACATCTACGTGAGAATGTCCGCTCTTGTCACATACGTCCGTGCCGGCGTAAATGCCTACGCTGTAGCCACACAACAGGGATTTGCAACAAGTAGCGACATAAGCAGCACCGACCGCATGTAGAAAGATGTCTTAAGCAGAAGAGATTACTGCTCCAGCTGTATGGACCGTCGGGCCATAATTTCCATACACAGAGACTGAAATCTCTACTAATTGTGGCTTATAGAGGAAGAAATTCAGCCAGGCAGCTGATTTGTCAACGTACTTAAGGATAATTATACGAGCGAGAGAATCATGGCGATGCATGTGACCGGACGGAGATCTTTGCGCTCTGCGGTTTTGTCTTATTAACTTAAAGCGAGACTGATGAAAGGACTGTTTATATTTGACGCCGATGATGAGTGATAACAGGACCTGACTCGTTTGTGTGGACAACATTAAACGCATCAATACACTGATGAAAAGTATGACTCCAGTGCTTGGGAGATGAACAAGCAGGATGGCCATGCCGTCTGGGTGGGAGGAGCATACTCATGTCCATCCATCCATCCAATCTTCACCCGCTTACTCCTTTATCAGGGTCACGGGGGAACCTGGAGCCTATCACAGGGAGCATCGGGCACAAGGCGGGGTACACCCTGGACAGGGTGCCAGTCCATCACAGGGCACAATCACATACACACTCACACACACACATTCATACTACGGACACTTTAGACACGCCGATCAGCCTAACATGCATGTCTTTTGGACTGGGGGAGGAAACCGGAGTACCCGGAGGAAACCCCCGAGACACGGGGAGAACATGCAAACTCCACACACACATGGCCCTGGCGGGACTCGAACCCCGGACCCTGGAGGTGTGAGGCGGACATGCTAACCACTAAGCCACCGTGCGCCCCCCATACTCATGTCTTACCCGTCAATCATGGTGACACTAGCCGATCATCCCGAAGCCAATCTGTATGAGGAAGAATTCAGATAGCGCTTTTCTCCGAGTGTGTTACACTGCACAAGCAGCGTGTTGAAAAGATATCACATTTCTAGAAGCTTCTTTCCACCTGTTCAAGCCAAAATCATACAATATAATTATTGAGACATCTTAGTAGTGGAGAAATGACGTAAACCTGATTATTCTCTCAACTTTAAAATTCTATAAACTGTCATAAATCAACACGATTTTATTAGAGAACCTGATTGGTTGTTGTTGTTGTTGATTTTTTTTTTTCCCCTCATTTAAAAAAATGAAATGAACTACAGGTGTGTTATCCAATGACACGAGCCTGAATGCTGCCAGGTCCAATCAGCAGGCTGTGCGGCGAAGGAAGCGGGCGGCAACATCCCGCCCTGAGAGGGTGTGGCCCGAGGGTGTCATCCCTTATGTCATAAGTGGCAACTTTAGTGGTAAGTGTGTTAAATAATAATAGTAATGTCTTTAATAAGGTGCATGTGTGCGTACATGTAGATACACGTGTGTAATTTAAATAGCAATGGCTTCACGTAACTTTCTCTGACTGTGTGTTTGTGCGAGGAGGGTTTCGGTACAGCTTTAGAGTTATAGAAGAGGAGTTTAGTGGTGTTTAGTCATCACATGCTTGCCCCGTTACACCTAATACTCGTGGTGCGAGGGTTCAGGACACAGTCGTGGGTTATGAAAGCGTTCAGCTTTACTTTATATTATATGTTTATATTTCTATATGACTGCAGCTCAGGGTTTGGACTGGGCTTGTGCGTCTCACTGCAGCTCAGGGTTTGGACTGGGCTTGTGCGTCTCACTGCAGCTCAGGGTTTGGACTGGGCTTGTGCGTCTCACTGCAGCTCAGGGTTTGGACTGGGCTTGTGCGTCTCACTGCAGCTCATTAAAGTCAGGAAATGGAGCTGAAAGTGTGTTTCATCTGTTTAGTCAAAAACTAATGCCAAACTTCTCCTCCCTTCTCTTCTCCTCTCTTCTCTTGGTCTCTTCTCCTCTTGGTCTCTTCTCCTCTCTTCTCTTGGTCTCGTCTCTTCTCTTGGTCTCGTCTCTTCTCTTGGTCTCTTCTCTTGGTCTCGTCTCTTCTCTTGGTCTCGTCTCTTCTCTTGGTCTCGTCTCTTCTCTTGGTCTCGTCTCTTCTCCTCTCTTCTCTTCTCCTCTCTTCTCTTGGTCTCTTCTCCTCTCTTCTCTTCTCTTCGTCTCTTCTCCTCTCTTCTCTTCTCCTCTCTTCTCTTGGTCTCTTCTCCTCTCTTCTCTTGGTCTCTTCTCCTCTCTTCTCTTGGTCTCTTCTCCTCTCTTCTCTTCATCTCTTCTCTTCTCTTCTCTTCTCCTCCCTTCTCTTGTCTTGGTCTCTTCTCCTCTCTTCTCTTCTCCTCGTCTCTTCTCTTCTCCTCCCTTCTCTTGGTCTCTTCTCCTCTCCTCTCTTCATCTCTTCTCCTCTCTTCTCTTGGTCTCTTCTCCTCTCTTCTCTTCTCCTCGTCTCTTCTCCTCCCTTCTCTTCTCTTGGTCTCTTCTCCTCTCTTCTCTTGGTCTCTTCTCTTCTCTTGGTCTCTTCTCCTCTCTTCTCTTCTCCTCGTCTCTTCTCTTCTCCTTGTCTCTTCTCTTCTTCTCTCTTCTCTTCTCCTTGTCTCTTCTCTTCTTCTCTCTTCTCTTCTCCTCGTCTCTTCTCTTCTCCTCCTCTCTTCTCTTCTCTTGGTCTCCTCTCTTCTCATCTCTTCTCCTCTCTTCTCATCTCTTCTCCTCTCTTATCTCTTCTCCTCTCTTCTCCTCTCTTGGTCTCTTCTCTTCTCCTCTCTTCTCTTGGTCTCTTCTCTTCTCCTCTCTTCTCTTGGTCTCTTCTCCTCTCTTCTCTTGGTTTCTTCTCCTCTCTTCTCTTGGTCTCGTCTCTTTTCTTGGTCTCTTCTCCTCTCTTCTCTTGGTCTCTTCTCTCTTCTCTTGGTCTCTTCTCCTCTCTTCTCTTCATCTCTTCTCTTCTCTTGTCCTCTCTTCTCTTGGTCTCTTCTCCTCTCTTCTCTTCTTCTCTTCTCTTGTCCTCTCTTCTCTTGGTCTCGTCTCTTCTCTTCGTCTCCTCTCTTCTCTTGGTCTCGTCTCCTCTCTTCTCTTGGTCTCGTCTCTTCTCTTGGTCTCTTCTCCTCTCTTCTCTTCTCTTCTCCTCTCTTCTCTTCATCTCTTCTCTTCTCTTCTCTTGGTCTCTTCTCCTCTCTTCTCTTGGTCTCTTCTCCTCTCTTCTCTTGGTTTCTTCTCCTCTCTTCTCTTCGTCTCTTCTCTTCTCCTCTCTTCTCTTGGTCTCTTCTCTTCTCCTCGTCTCTTCTCTTCTCCTCCGTTCTCTTGTCTTGGTCTCTTCTCCTCTCCTCCCTTCTCTTCTCTTCTCCTCTCTTCTCTCTTCTCTTCTCCTCGTCTCTTCTCTTCTCCCTTCTCTTCTCCTCTCTTCTCCTGGTCTCTTCTCCTCTCTTCTCCTGGTCTCTTCTCCTCTCTTCTCCTGGTCTCTTCTCCTCTCCTCTCTTCATCTCTTCTCCTCTCTTCTCTTGGTCTCTTCTCCTCTCTTCTCTTCTCCTCGTCTCTTCTCCTCCCTTCTCTTCTCTTGGTCTCTTCTCCTCTCTTCTCTTGGTCTCTTCTCTTCTCTTGGTCTCTTCTCCTCTCTTCTCTTCTCCTCGTCTCTTCTCTTCTCCTTGTCTCTTCTCTTCTTCTCTCTTCTCTTCTCCTTGTCTCTTCTCTTCTTCTCTCTTCTCTTCTCCTCGTCTCTTCTCTTCTCCTCCTCTCTTCTCTTCTCTTGGTCTCCTCTCTTCTCATCTCTTCTCCTCTCTTATCTCTTCTCCTCTCTTATCTCTTCTCCTCTCTTCTCCTCTCTTGGTCTCTTCTCCTCTCTTGGTCTCTTCTCCTCTCTTCGTCTCTTCTCCTCTCTTCTCTTGGTCTCTTCTCCTCTCTTCTCTTGGTCTCTTCTCCTCTCTTCTCTTCATCTCTTCTCCTCTCTTCTCTCTTCTCTTCTCCTCGTCTCTTCTCTTCTCCTCCCTTCTCTTCTCTTGGTCTCTTCTCCTCTCTTCTCTTCTCTTGGTCTCTTCTCCTCGTCTCTTCTCTTCTCCTCTCTTCTCTTCTCCTTGTTTCTTCTCTTCTCTCTTCTCCTCGTCTCTTCTCTTCTCTTCTCCTCTCTTCTCTTCTCCTCCTCTCTTCTCCTCTCTTCATCTCTTCTCTCCTCTCTTCTCCTTCTCATCTCTTCTTCTCTTGGTCTCTTCTCCTCTCTTCTCTTCTCCTACCTTCTCTTCTCTTGGTCTCTTCTCCTCTCTTCTCTTGGTCTCTTCTCCTCTCTTCTCTTGGTCTCTTCTCCTCTCTTCTCTTCTCCTCGTCTCTTCTCTTCTCCTCGTCTCTTCTCATCTCCTCGTCTCTTCTCCTCTCTTCTCTTCTCTTCTCTTGGTCTCTTCTCTTCTCGTCTCATCTCTTCTCCTCTCTTCATCTCTTCTCTTCTCTTGGTCTTTTCTCCTCTCTTCTCTTCTCTTGGTCTCCTCTCTTCGCCATAAGGAGCAAATTAACATAGAGAATGTAAAAACCCCATCTGTGAAGTTCATGTAAGTATCGTGTGTGTGTGTGTGTGTGTGTGTGTCCTGTGCAGGTAGTCAAAGGGCCATATTTAGGCAGGCGATGAGACACTGGGAGAAACACACATGTGTGACGTTCATCGAGAGAACCACAGAGGACAGCTACATCGTCTTCACCTACCGGCCGTGTGGGTGAGTGCAAACACAAGTGTTAGTGTGTGTGTGTGTGTGTGAGAGAGAGAGAGAGTGAGTGTGAGAGAGAGAGCACAGGTGTTAATGTGGGTTTTTTTTTTATAAACGGCACATCATTTTTATTTCCTGGACGTATGTGCATGACTGAAGCTGTTTCAGCTATTAGCTGGAAGAAACAAACCGTGAACAAGGTGTGTGTGTGTGTGCGTGTGTGCGCGTGCGTGCGCTTTGATCGTGGGGTACTGGAACCTTTGCCTCTGTCAGGAAGAAATGGTGCTCACTCACTCGGTGCGCGACCATCCTTTCACTCTCCTTTCACTCTTCTTTCATTCACTCGCTTCTTCCTGATTTATGGCTTAAGTGTTTTTCCATCCATCCTCTTCCGCATGGCTATTGTTCTGCTTTTCCTTATCCTCCTTGTTTGCTAGATGTGTGTGTGTGGGTGTCAGGCTAATAGCCACCCTGCTGTCTTGTCTCATTTGAACACCACTGCACATTAGTTAAAGTCCATCCATCCACACACCTACACACACACACGTATACACACACCTACACACACACATCATGTGTCACGAGTTCAGATTAGAGATTCTTCAGAGTGCAGTCTTTTTCTCTGCCTCATTATTTTCGCCTCAGCCCCGGGTTCGGCTGCTTTGGCCTGGCGTGATGTTACCGAGCCATAAATAATAGTAATCTTCATCTGCAGCAGGCCATATGTTTGCAGCAACTCCAGCAATAAAGTCTCCACAAAGGAAACTTTTCCATTACAGGGAAGCAGGAAAAACTGTTTAAACGAATGAAAGTGAAGCAAGAAACTGCGTCTCAAAGAATGTTGACCTGCTGATCTTGATTATATAGATAAATAAAGGAGACTTTTAAAATGATTTCGATGAGCTCGGTGTGTAATTCATTCGAACGGCGGCTCATTCATCGAGTTATTATTGACCCTAGTGGCCGAAATTGGAAACTGCAACGAGCTGGAATTCGATTTACATTTACATTTATTCATTTAGCAGACCCTTTTATCCAAAGCGACAAATGAGACACACTCACACACCAATGGTAGCAGAGCTGCATGCAAGGTGCTAGCTTGCCATCGGGGGCAATTTAGGGTTCAGTGTCTTGCCCAAGGACACTTCGGCATGGGATCACCCGGGCCGGGATTCCAACCACCAACCCTACGATTAGTGGACAACCTGCTCTACCGACTGAGCCACAGCCGCCCTTTTGAGGCAAAAGTATTGAACGTAACTTTTCCAGAAACGAACAAAAAGGAAGAAGGAGGAAGAAGAAAAACACTGAAACTGAAAACATCTAACATGTTCCTCAAATAAACTGCATTCCTTGTTAACAGTTTTCTAAGTTTCCGTTTACACCAAGTTTACGTTTGCCATTATGGCACAAATCTCACATGTGGGCGGGGCTTACCAGCGATTTACTCTCATTGGCTAGTGAGCTTTGGATCGACAGCTCTCTGATCTGGAAGTAGAGACTTCAGTGTCACGGATTTTGGAGAGTTCTGACTGACTTACTCAGTATATTAGTTTGTAATTCATATGTGAGGTTTGAGGAGTCTCACACCACAATTCTTTTTCGAGATGAGCTCTCGGGAGCAGTACGGAGCGTCGTCGTCATCATAACCCTCCTCTTCAGACAGACACTCGAGCTGTCGATCCAAATCTCATTAGCCAATTAGATAAATCGCTGTTAAGCACACACGTGCGATTTGTGCCAGAATGGCGAGCGTAAACTTTGCGGCGCGTAAATGAAATCTGTGAAACACTCTGGCAGCGCGTTCATAAACCATGATAAGCGAATGCAAAGCTTGGGAAACTTTTCAACAAAGAATGGTGTTTATTTAAAGACTATATTCCATTTTGTTGCCTGTTTTCAGCTTCTCTTCTTTCTCATTGTATATTTTTTTTTGTTTATTGAAAAGTTACGTTCAATACTTCTGGCACAAATTTAACTCCGTAGAGTTAATAGAGGCCCATTGGGGTAGGACTCTCACTGCCCCATGCTGCATTCTACTTACCTCAGAAAGGGGACCTCAGACCTCGGAATGATCCTTTTTCCACACAATCGAGTTGGGGGGAAAAAACAAACCATGGATGGCTTCATGTTCATCTTTTATTCGCAACAAGCTAGCCATCTAACTGTAATGAGTGATGTATATGTTCCATCTCAAAACAGCGGACTGTATCGCCAGCGTTATACATTTAACAAACGAATAGATCTGTATGTCGATTGAGTGATTTAAAGCCAATAATTGTACATAAAGTATAACTGATGTACAGATCAGAAGCGTGAGCAGGCGTGTTGATCAGACGTCACTTCCTGAATTGTCCCGAGTTCCTGAGTAGGAATTCAGAGTTGTGTGGGCGCTTTTTTTTTTTTTTTTGGATTTTCCTGGTCAGGAAATAGTTTTTGTAAGAAGTCACGATCTCTAGTCGAATGCAGCTTTAATAACAGGGTTGCCAGGGTTGTGGTTTTTACTCCGAATTTGGCCATGTTTAAAAATACCCTGGACTGGGTGTCCCACACCTTGTTCCCTGGGCTTCCTGGGATAGGTTTCAGGTTCCCCGTGACCCTGTGTAGGATAAGCGGTATGGAAAATGGATGGATGGATCAGAAATAAATGCACCATGGTGACCTTGTTGCTGAGGAAAAAGAAGAAATTGCCGAAATTTTATTTGTGGCTCATTAATGCACCACCGAAATCTATGGTCACGGTCTGCTGTTAGAAATATTGTTTTAAAAAAAAATATTTAACATGGTTATCATCAGTGCAGCGTGACATTAATGCTTTATGTTTTTCAGAGTTATCTACTTTTTAATTTGATGACTTTTTTTTTCATAGTATGCTCGAGTTTTTTCGCCTGAAACGACGTCGCATTCTGCCAGGCTTTGAGTTTGTTTAGCTAGAAGATGGACTACTGGAATCGTTGTCCGTATAAATCGCAATGATTTGAGCCGACATTAAAGCACAAGCTGAAATAGAACAGACACAGCACTTGAGCCACACACAGCTAATAATAAAGGTGTTATTTTGTGTAGCTGTCGGATTGTGTGTAAGTGAGTGAGCGTGCAGATTTAATGGCTCGGAGCTCGAGCGAGAATCTGGAGGCTGATGTGATAAAGTACAGCAGTGTGTTTTCCAGCCTGTGAGCCTCCCCAACACTCACTTTTAGCTCTGTGGAGATGCAGGGGACCTTTTCTCAAAGATCAGCCAAACTGTCTGTCTGTCTGTCTGTGTGTGTGTGTGTGTCTGTCTCCTCTGTGCAAAGTTCAAGGCATAGCTTCTGGAGTGAGATACTGGATACTTTAGTAATTAGAGCGTGGCTTGTTACACCCACAAAAGAAGTGTGTGTGTATGTTTTTGATGTCAGATCAGGTTACGTCTCTCAGTATTACAGCGTTTGTTCTCTGAATAAACACAGACACAACAACACAAAGTGTTTTGAGTTGCTGAAGCTTGTTTGTGTCTTCAGGATTATTTCCGGACTGTGATCCATCCTTCCATCTTCTATACCGCTTATCCTTCCTTCAGGGTCGGTCTGTGATTAGACGGATAAAAACGCAGGTGGAATTGCGCCCAAGGCATGTTCGAAATGTATTTTCAGCCGATTGCTCAGACCACTTCAGGAGACACGTTTTAGCCAAATGTAATTATCCAAGTTGTTCCAATGCTTTGCTCCGTGACACATGGTTTTCCATGACCTCTACACTGCATCTAAACTCCCCAGACGACGTCACCTAGGGCGAGCACCTGGGCAAATGTAATTTATCATAAAAGTGGATGGTCAGGTTGTTGTCCAGAGTCTGAAATTGCCTTTTGTGTGGGATGTTGAAACAAAACACAACATTAAGACTCAGACGTTCTGTAAGGTGCACAGGGTCTGAACGCTGGGACATGTTGACTGGTCTGCAAATTCATCAGACCCCAATCACAAAGAACCTCGTGGTCCTTGGAGATCCTCATGGTCCTTGGAGATCCTCATGGTCCTGGAGATCCCTGTGGTCCTGGAGATCCCCATGGTCCTGTAGAACCCTCTGTCTTGCATGTTTCCATAGCCGATTAATTGGATCAGGTGTGTTAAAATGTGCAGAAGAGAGGGTAGTCCAGGATCAGGGTTGGGAACCCTATTCCACCAAAAGCTTATTTATTTGGAAAACAGAATCAGGAACTCATGACACTGGCGGTTCATTCTGTCATAAAGCCAAGTGGAGATACTAAGCAGCGTTTAGTTGGTGTCCAAGGGTAACTTATTGGCAATATGATACCAGCAGGTACCACCTTCCAAAAGTAGCTAGGTGTGTAAATGCCGTACACCAGGCGGTGGTTTCCTCATGGTCACTGCTCTATTACACAGCTTAAACTTGCCTTCTTCTAAAAACGGACTGCCAACACGCGCCTACGTCCGAGTCTTAGGTCTTGCGAAATTGCGATTTCCGATTCACCAGCTGTCTTTTGCACAGAGCTTAAACTGAGGACTGGCACAGGACATTAGTGGTGTAGTGTCGCAAGCTGCACATTGTGTGAGATACAACAATCTTGACTTCAAGGCGTGAATGCATGTGCGATCATTATACGATCCTGGGGATGCGTGAACCGAGCAGGTCATAATGTAGATTCACGCTTGTCTGACCTGGTGAGTCATGTTAACAGACAAAATGGTGATTAGTGCCTCACCTGCCAAGTACTTTGAATGAGTGTTTTACAAGATGACTCTGAACACTGTAACTCTTCTCCTCTAGGTGTTGCTCATACGTGGGCCGCAGGGGAGGAGGACCCCAGGCCATTTCTATTGGTAAAAACTGCGACAAGTTTGGAATCGTGGTGCATGAGCTCGGTCATGTGATCGGGTTCTGGCACGAGCATACGAGGCCGGACCGAGACGACCACGTCAGCATTATACGGGACAACATCCAGCCTGGTAAGATAAACTTCAGAAACAACAACAAAGGATGTTTAATTGGTTTAACTTCACCAAGTGTTCACTTTGTGGTGGCTGACGAAGCAAAAAGTCAGCTATAATAATAATAATAATTTATCAATTTGTATAGCGCTTTTTTACAATGGTACATTGTCTCAAAGCAGCTTTACAGAAATATCATTTTTACATTTACAAGCGACTTACTAATGAGACCACATTCACACACCAATGGTAGCAGCGCTGCCATGCAAGGTGCTAGCTTGCCATTGGGGGCAACTTAGGGTTCAGTGTCTTGCCCAAGGACACTTCGGCATGGGATCACCCGGGCCGGGATTCGAACCGCCAACCCCACGGTTGGTGGATTAGTGGACAACCCGCTCTACCGACTGAGCCACAGCCGCCAAATATATATGCTATAGCCGCCAGCTATAGCATTGGTAACCTCTGTACAGGTTATAAGACAGTACAGGTTGACCGTATATAAGACTGTACCGGTTGAAGCAACAGCTTTTAAAAAAATGCATCTATAACATAATATTCTCAAAATTCATTTTATATATATATATATATATATATATATATATATATATATATATATATATATATATATATATAAGTATTCATCGAGAGTGTCTTCACATTGAGCTATATATTTTCATTCAAACATTATCTAGATTTTTGGTGTTATCATGTATGCAAAATGATTCGTTCTTAGATCAAGCCTCATTTGCAGTTAAATGTTTCAGTGCAAAAATGACTTGTACGAATATTCGAAATCAGCTGGAAAAGATTTTATTGTTTTAAAAATTACCCTACTTTTTTTTTTTATTGCCTGAAAAACTCTAAAAGTTGTACAATTTTTCCCAACTAAAATGTCCTTCTATTTTTTGTTCAGGAGCTACAAGGCTAATGTGGCTAACAAGTAAAGGAAGACATTGTTTGGTTTAGGAAACAATTTCATAAAATATCAGAATGATTGAATGGAAATAAAATTAAAATGCAGTAAAATTCTAATTAGAATCACTTCTAACGTACAATTCAAACATTGGACCACACTTTCAACCGAGTGAAGCGATTTGGCTTTAAGATGGCTGCTGCTATGACTTCTTTGCTCTGCTAAGTGCTTTTTTAAATTTTTTTAGACAAGAGTGTCAGAAACCACATAAGTATTTGAGATCTGTTTGAGATCATGAGAACTCTGAGCTAACAACTCAACAAGTGTATGATTATATATACAGTTGTACGGTGTTAAACTGGTAGAGCTAAGCTATAAATGTTCGCTGTTAGCATGGTAGCTTATGTGGAAAACTAAAGATGCAGAAAGACACCAAACAGGGTTGGTTTTGAGGTGAATTTAATTTATGTCTGAATTAAAAAGAAGGAGTTTACAGACAGAGTTTTTCGCGTTCTGGATGGGGGATGTTATGCTAATGTTCCAAGAACATTTCAAAGTGTGACACACTGCCAGGTCACGAGTAACATGAGCACTTTTACAAGGCTCCTTCTTGGCTACAGAGGCCAACCCAAATCCAGCTGAGTGCCATATTCCTGTTGTATGTAATCTTAGTATTTAAGAAGATTGGGTGAAATTTCTCTTCTAGTAGTCAGACCTGTCCTCGTTGCCCCAGTAGCCTTCGATTCACTGCGATTATGTGCTTTAGTAATGATGCACAGGCAGCTCATTCATGCATTCGCGGTTGCCAGGTTGTGCCAAAATTTCATGCTTTTGAATCCTAGGTGTGATCTGACTTCATTTTTCTGAGGGTCTGACTCATGGAGGCGTTGTAACTGAAATCCTTCAGGGTGCTTTCAGTACATGTGAACACTTGAGATTAACTGAAGATTTATGACTCGCTCGACCCCAAGCAAGCTCGCCTGGAAATGAGTGTTTGGACTCGCTGGGCCTCCTTATCTCTTTATAATGATGCTTTCATGAATATTTCCCCTCTGGGACCTAGATCCATTCCACACCTCCCGAACTTGAGAATGAAATCTGGGATTTGACTATTGATGAATACGAGCCAAATAAAACCTCCTGAAATCATCCGCATCTGCTGTATTCTCCGGTGAGATCGCTTTCTGCAGAATGTCTGGAACATTCAGGCTTCATGCCGAGATGTTTTGTTTTTCTGTTTTATTACATAGGACAGGAGTACAACTTCTTGAAGATGGAACCCGGTGAAGTCGACTCTCTAGGGGAAGTCTATGATTTTGACAGCATCATGCACTACGCCAGAAATACATTTTCCAGGTAAGAAGCTAGAATACTTCCTAGGGATCATTTTGCGATTTTAGGTTGTTTTTTTTTCCCCCAGTTAATTAAGCATGACCTTTTAGGTAAAGTTGGGCAATCCCCAGCATTTTAGCCTGAATTTAGCCTCAGTTTACAGTCGAGCTTAATTTAACAGATTGGGGCCAATCAGGGTCGATTTTTGGTGGTAGTGCACAAGGGGCACCAACTCAAATTCTCTTCCTCCCGATTGAGGTCCGGGACATTTAGAGGGGGGTTTATCCATAGTGTGTGTGTGTGTGTGTTTATTTTTTATTTTATTTATTTATTAAAATTTTTTCCACCCACCTCTGGATGAAATAAAGTAATGTCTGAAATCTGAACATGTCTAGTCAATATCCACTGAACACGGAGGGTTTATTTAAAATGAAGACATGAATATCACTCATTTAGGTTAAAAATGAAGTAAATAAAATGGTTGAGAGGCCCACAATGGAGCTTGTGAATGGAAACAAACACCTGGCTAATATTAAGATTAAATCAATGTTTACGATGTCAATGGATTTTAGGCCAAATGGTACTGTAGTATTACTACTGTAGTATTTTTATATAGGGAAAGTCACGGGGATTCATAATTGGGTTAATTGAATACTTGCTATACACATGCATTGGTTGGTTGGTTTGTTTATTTATTTATTTATAGTCAAATTTGATTAGTATTTAAAACGGAGGTCTTCAACAGGGGTTCCGCGACCCCTAGGGGGTCCGCGGAGGTACTGCATGGGGGTCGCGAAAGTTTTGGTACCAGTTTGATATAACACAATTTCATACAAAATATATATATAGGGGCGCACGGAGCCTTAGTGGTTAGCACATCCGCCTCACACCTCCAGGGTCCAGGGTTCGAGTCCCGCCAGGGCCATGTGTGTGTGGAGTTTGCATGTTCTCCCCGTGTGTCGGGGGTTTCCTCCGGGTACTCCGGTTTCCTCCCCCAGTCCAAAGACATGCATGTT
>JAFFST010047657.1:95110-107687 GCA_022414735.1 Noturus placidus
TCTTCTTCACAAAAAATTACAGTTTTATATCTTTATGTTTGAAACCTGAAATGTGGCAAAAGGTCGAACAGTTCCAGGGGGCCGAATACTTTCGCAAGGCACTGTAACTTAATGACAATGTCTATTAGGTATGTTGTAGTAGATGACTATATGAATGTTTAATGAACGTTTATAAAATTGATGTAATGTATTGTATTGGTTCTATCGGCTGTTACACTATTTCTATTGTGCATTTTGTTATTCATTTAAGGGCTTCACTCTCACACCATGTGATCTGTCGAAAACCTTTCTTTCTAAACCAATTACCAGAACAACTCATTTAAATGTTCTGCTTACCTGCTGTTTTTTTGCTCACTAGACGCCACAAAGAAGCTAAAGTCTGGCCTCCAGCCGTGCCGAGGGTCACACGACCCCAAGGTCAACATCCATCGTGGCCGCGGATGGTAGGCATGCGACACACACACTGTAAGCCGTGCACTAAAGTTGCCATGGCGACTGTTATAAGCCTGTTGCAATGATAATAAAACCATCATAAAGCTGACACATTCAAGCAAAAAGAGCCACAAGGGTATAAGCTAGTGTTTTAAAAAAGGAAAACATTATTGCACTTTTTGGATGGAGCTTGACAGTTTACAACACAATGGCTCAAGCCAAATCATGTATTGTTTCTCCAGCCTGGCATAAGCATTGATGTTTATAGATTTTTTTGTGAAGCATTTACCTCTTATGAAAAGCATTGGCCTGTGCTGTTACAACCGGGAAGGTTACATTCTTGTTACCTATCCTGTTAACTGATCATCCGATCTAAGGTGAAGTTGGTAATGTGATGTTAAGTGTTATTAGTAATTAGTAACCCGTTTTATATTACGTTCCATCACTTTGCATTGACTTTTGTCGGAAGGTTCTATACTAAAGCAGAACATTTTGCATTGCTGCCACTGTTTATAACCCATGCTTAAAACGGCACTGTTTATTATAATGCTCTGGTAAAAACATTTCAATGTAAAACTAAATAATCACATTTATTTCTAATCTGTTTAATGCATTCATCGAGTTAAATATACTGTATATATTGTTGAGATTATGTTTTCCAGGCTGTAATTAGGCATGATTATGTTATCAGGGAAAGCCGAAACATAATGTTGACAATTTCTGAGCACAGCAGTGCTTTTACGAAGTCAAATATTCTTAAAAGTGTCTGGAAAATATATACTAGGTGACATGTACAGTGGGGGGAAAATAGTATTTGATCCCCTGCTGATTTTGTACGTTTGCCCAGTAACAAAGAAATGATCAGTCTATAATTTTAATGGTGGGTTTATTTGAACAGTGAGAGACAGAATAACAACAAAAACATCCAGAAAAACACATGTAAAAATGTTATAAATTGATTTGCATTTTATTGAAGGAAATAAGTATTTGACCCCTCTGCAAAACATGACTTAGTACTTGGTAATGACTTAGTAATGACTTTTCAGTTTCAATGCCCTGGCTGAGGGAAGGAGGTTCTCACCCAAGATTTGACGGTACATGGCCCCGCCCATCGTCCCTTTGATGCGGTGAAGTTGTCCTGTCCCGTTAGCAGAAACACACCGCCAAAGCATAATGATTCCACCTCCATGTGTGATGGTGGGGATGGTGTTCTTAGGGTCATAGGCAGCATTCCTCCTCCTCCAAACGCGGCGAGTTGAGTTGATACCAAAGAGCTCCATTTTGGTCTCATCTGACCACCAGAGGACAACTGGGTGAAAGTGTTGTGGTCAGATGAAACCAAAATGGAGCTCTTTGGCATCAACTCAACTCGAATACAAATACTTATTTCCCTCATTAAAATGCAAATCAATTTATAACATTTTTGTCACGCGTTTTTTCTGGATGTTTTTGTTGTTATTCTGTCTCTCACTGTTCAAATAAACCTACCATTAAAATTATACACTGATCTTTTCTTTGTTAGTGGGCAAACGTACAAAATCAGCAGGGGATCAAATACTTTCCCCCCCTCACTGTATAGCAATGGTTTTCACAGTCGGGTGCAGGGAGCACTCGGTTTTTATAGTTATTAGCCTGTTTAATAACATCAAAGGAATAGAAAACTCTATGGGTCTAATAAACCGACTAAATATTATTGCACACATTTAAATAATGTTATAAATGAGATAAATCGTTACGGTGTGTCTGTCGGCGGAATTTATTCCCTGGCTACAAAAAGTTTGAGAACCCTTGGTGAACCAGTGCAACATGCTGGATTGTATGGACCTGAAATGATGGCACGTCTCCATGCCTGGGGCTCAGTGCTCTCCAGGGAGCGGGCATGCTGGCACTAAGAGAGTATCGGTAGAGGGTAACAGGTGCATCTACCTCCAGTTTAGACACAAAAACTGTCAAAACGCCATCTGTAGGGAAGATAAAGTAAGCCTTTAATTTATGGACACAAAACCACCTGCTGAACCATAATATGGTGAACTTTATTATTTTTTTTTTTATACAAAAAAGGTCACTTTATTTACACACATTGACCCTAATTTATCAAACTGGATATATGAACGAATTTATTTCTGTATCGTTTCACAGGAGCGTTTACACAAGAAATGTGATATTCATGGAAATCAAGTTAGTCTGAAAACAAAATTAAAATTCGAGTTTATGTAAATTTATGTATAAGAAGAGTCACTAATGTGAACCTTGACTGTGATGCAGGTTCGCATTTTTATACACGGATTACACTGTCGAGTTTAATTTGCGTATTAATTTCCTGCACACGCAGATTTATTGAAAAACCAGTGGTTCCATATTCATCCAAGAAAGCAATAAATAAGACTATCCTTTCGATTAGGACAAAAGTAATGGCACCGTATAATGGCACCGTATAATGACACCGGGCAGCTGTGGCTCAGTCGGTAGAGCGGGTTGTCCACTAATCGTAGGGTTGGTGGTTCGAATCCCGGCCGGGTGATCCCATTCCGAAGTGTCCTTGGGCAAGACACTGAACCCTAAGTTGCCCCCGATGGCAAGCTAGCACCTTGCATGGCAGCTCTGCTACCATTGGTGTATGAGTGTGCACTTGTAAGTCACTTTGGATAAAAGCGTCTGCTAAATGAATAAATGTAAATAAATGTAAATGTATAAAAGAATGAAGAGTTTAGTGCATGTCTGTGGTAGCCAATGCGGTTTGGAGGCTGATCTGCTCAGAGCTGAGTTAGCTCACAGCATGCCTAGGAGATGCTATTTCACCATATTTTGAACTTGCTCATTAATTTATGAATGACTGGCATGTACCTGACCATTGCACCCGTATGTGCTTTTTGAACATCCCGTTCCAGATTTGGTCCCCGCTTTGCTTTTAAAATAACCTTCACTCTCTTGGAACGGTTTTCAATAAATTTTGGACCGAATGGGATTCCTGCCCATTTAGCATTAGAGAGGTAGTGCATTAGTCAGGTACTGACTGATGTTGGGTCGGGAGGAAATGGGGTTCAGTTGTCATTTCAGTTCATCCTAAAGATGTTAAGTGGTTTTGAGATCTCCGCTCTTCTTCCACTCCAACCTTGGCACACCATGTCTTCATGGAGCTCGCTTTGTGCACAGGGGCATTGTCATGCTGGAACAGGTTTAGGCCTCTTAGTTACAGTGAAATTGTAATGCTACAGCATACAACTTCGGGAAGGCGTACATGTGGGTGTGATGGTCATGCGTCAACATACTTTTGGTCATATAGTGTACATTGATATCGTGACTACGTATAAAATGAGCCTAAAATCAATAAACGTATCTACAACAATTTTACTAAAACATTTGATAAATGAGGCCCTTTATAAAAACCTACTTTAGATGAATAATTCAAATCACCAGAGCAATACAAGGTCATAGAGTGTTACAGTATACTATAAACTGTGCTCACATGCATTTACAATTACACAGTTGTAACTGCACAATGTAAACCAGACCTGTTGTCATGTGTGTGGCGTTGACGGTGTTTTGCTGTCCCAGACTCCGTTCAGCTTGGCTTGATGGGGAGTTTTTCCTTGATGTTGAGCTCATGGCGTGGACGCTGCTGTGCAAGCTGTGTGGCGTTTCCATAAACACTCCTGTGGGACACCGAGTGAAACCATTTTAGCAGCATCCATAATGCAGCACAGCAAAAAGTAACAAAAGCCTAGAATTCTGGGGTGAAGTGGTGTCAGAGTTTGTTATGCTTTGTTATTGAGCTCTTTAACATTGGTTCGAGGCAAGTTACTAGCCCTCTTGAATTATTCATAACTGATTTATTCTGTCTTTAGGTTCCTTCAAGCGCAAGAGCATTATTATGAATTTGGGGGAGGAAAGAATGTGAGAGCGCCTCTGAGGTAATAAGAATGAGACGGAAGGAAACTAGGTATGTAGCAGTGTCAATGTCGCCTCACACCTGAGCACATGTGACACGCGATGCCCTGGGCACTCAAGTTGCTACGGAGATCCAGCAGTTGCTGTAAGTTGGTGTTGTGGTGGAAGAGTGCAGGAGCATGACTGGCTGGTTTAAGGAGGCTACAGCAACACGCTGAAGCAAGCAGTAGCACAACATATAGAGCTGAGAGAGAGAACATAGAACAAAGAACTGCAGAGTTACCCAACCCAAGTCGATCATTTTATGTCGAGCATCCGGCATGCGTACTTGTCCTTCTGTAAGCTGCTACAATAATATATGAAAAGTTAACATGGTGGAATTAGCACATTATAAAAAAAAAAATATTAATCCACTCCTGCAGTTGAGTACTTCCAAATGTAAGCACAAAATTTACAGCATGTTTTGCCCCCCTTCCATCCACGCTATACATGATATTAAAGGTGATTAAATAAATATATTTCGTTTTATTTTTATTTTAGTCTCACCTATAATTGCCTTACGTCTCTTCACCGTAGGCTCAGCCACCCATGATCGAAGGGCCTTCTGGAGCTTGGCACTGACCAAGCCAATGTTCCCTTCTGTGGATCCATCTGGGAGAGGCAGCAGAGCCGCATCAAACTCTGAATCATTGAGATCTGGAGGAGATTCACAAGCAGGTTACCATCAAAGTGAGCCATCTTAATTGTGCTGTATTTCAGCAGAGGATGCATGACAGAGACACTTAAAGGTCATCCATCCATCCATTCATCCTACACAGGGTCGGTGCACAATCACACACACATTCACACACTACAGACAATTTGGAAATGCCAATCAGCCTACAATGTCCTTGGACTGGGGGAGGAAACTGGAGTTCCCCAAGAACCCCGAGAAACATGCAAGCTCCGTGCACACAGGGCAAAGGGCGGGATTCGAACCCCTAACCCGGGCGTGCGAGACAAATGTGCTAACCCCCACTTGTCCTCAGCTAACCTGTTTTAAGTGTCCATCCAACCATCCATCTTCAACCGCTTACTCCTCTATCAGGGTCACGGGGGATCCTGGAGCCTATCCCAGAGAGCATCGGGCACAAGGCGGGGTACACCCTGGACAGGGTGCCAGTCCATCGCAGGGCACAATCACACACACACTCACACACACATTCATACACTACGGACACTTTAGACACGCCAATCAGACTACCATGCATGTCTTTGGACTGAGGGAGGAAAACCGAAGTACCCGGAGGAAACCCCCGACACACGGGGAGAACGTGCAAACTCCGCACACACATGGCCCCAGCGGGACTCGAACCCCAGACCCTGGAGGTGTGAGGCGGACGTGGGCCCCTGTTTTAAGTGTGCCCCGGAGTGCGCCCCTGTTTTAAGTGTGTTAAATTAATTAATTGAATCAACTGTGCTTTATTGGCATAACCAACTGTGCTTTATTAGCATATCCAAATGAATATTTGCATTGATTTGCACAAGAAATGCAGTTCATCACCCACTGAACATTACATTGCTGGAACTGAACATTATACACAAGTTCTCAGAGAGAACATTTAATATTGCCAGAATATCATGCTTTTTTTTTTTTTCCTTCAGCGTTCCCTGTAACTGTCAGCTTACATAGTATTAGCTTAAATCCTCTGAAAAGGATTTGGAAAGGATTCAGTTTGTTATTTTTTTAAGCTTTATATTTAATTAAAATGCTAAGTACTGTATGTATCAAGGTACGTTCTTAACCTCTTTCTTTTAAACCAAACGCTGTTAGTTACCTGGTTCTCTCCCAGGATAATTAGCAATCAATTGGCATGACACTATAGTGTATGTACAGTATATTAATACGTGAATGCTACCTAGATGTGTTTCACTTTTTGTTGCTTTTGGTATCTGTTGGCTGAAATTTTCTTTCAGCTTGAATTTGCTTGATATTTGTTTAGGATATTTTGGGCATACTTGGTCTTGTTGGTATTATCCATGCCGCATAATATGCCAGGTTGCATGCTGACTTCCTGGCTGAGGTAGCTGATCATGTTAGTGTCCTGTTCATTCATTTATGAGGACCCTAATCTAGTCCTCTTTACATAGTTGTGTCTTTGAAAATCATTCATGGTTTCAAACTATTTTATATTGCTCCCTTCTAAACCTTTTTGGACTATGTTTATGCAGCAGTCTCTTGGTCTTCCCTTCACACCCTTCATTTGTGCATTTGTATCACTTGGATATTATGACTACATCTGTGGTTTACTCTATTCTCTTTATTAGATCATTCACACACTAGAGCATTACTCCATTCCTTGGCTATGACTGTATAGGGTGTGGATATACTATACAGTATGTCCCAAGCTCTTCTGTCTGTTTTATTCCTTGTCAGTCGACTAAAAGGGATTGTTCGCCTACAGAGCGGAATGAGTGTATAACACTTATCTGCCCATCACTGCAGTCATAGCTCTTCAGAGAGCGACCTGTTGAACTAATGTGGATGAGGGGATGAGGCTGATGTGACCCCAGACACCACCACGTGTCATTTAAATGGTAAATGGCGCACTTATATAGCGCTTTTATCCAAAGCGCTTTACATTGTGTCTCACTCACCCATTCACACACACACTCACACACCAATGGTAGCAGAGCTGCCATGCAAGGCGCTAACTTGCCATTACACCATTAGAAGCAACTTGGGGTTCAGTGTCTTGCCTAAGGACACTTCGGTATATGAAGTCACATGGGCCGGGAATCGAACCGCCAACCCTACGATTAGTGGACAAGCCGCTCTACCACCTGCGCCACAACCACCCATCGCTCATCTGGCATACGGGCAGATGTTTGTTGTAACTCATTCCTCTTTTTCAAGAACTGAACTGTTTTCTGAGACATGAGGTACTGGGAATACTTACTAATAGAGCTAATGATTAAATGGTTGAATGGCATTGAAAAGTGCTAACTAGCGATGGATTGATAGCGATATTGGAAGGAGGTATACTGAACATCTGATCCTGTGCGTATTTGCTAATACTCATACTCACAAAACATGCCCCTATATGTCAGTTTATATATATCGCATAATACTATGTGATGTAAGCCTAGTGAATATTAATGCACCAATGAACATATAACATGAAATGACAGTATTCAGGACATATTTCACAATTAAAGCAGGTTACAAACTGTGCTCAGTGAAAATATCAAGAGGAGGAACTTCTTCCTACAGTATAATACGAGTAACCTGATAAAAACATCTTTGTGATCTTCTCATTTTTTTATTTAAGGATTATTCCATCTCAAATGGTCCAATAAAGGTCGCTCAACCATTTTTCATTTTCCTAATTATTATTGTTTTTGAGTGTTTATGTATTGGCACACCTGAACAAGCTAACCAAGGTCTACAGGATTACTAGAACGTTACAAGCAGATAAGTTTGGAGGTTTGAGCTAAACTTTCCCCAAATTTCTACTAGCCCTATCTCTGTCACCAGTGGAATCTCAAACTCAAAGTTTTTAGAACAGAACGCTACTATAGAGCACGTGCTTTTGTGAAAACTTCAGGATCATATCTGGTCCCCCACCTGAGATATTCAACCTGAAAGTGATGAGAATTTTTTTATAAATGGTGAGAAGTCTCCAACCTGAAATGTTCTGCATGCAGAACATTATACTTATATAGGTACTCCCTATACTATACTAATCCAGGTACACCCTAAAAATTAAGACTGACGCTCGAACCCTTCTCAGTCTAAACTGACCGTAAAAGTGGAACTGTGAGCAATCGTGAGCATACATGTGGACATGTACCTTGTAAGGCGCTTTAGAGATCAGTTTTTTCCAAGGAACTAGGACCATCCTGAGGTTTCCCAAAATGTGTTGTATGCCATGACACAAAGTCATGGTTAAACCGAATAAAAGAAAAGTAAATACATAAACAAATAAATAAATAAACTGGTATTATTACAATGCCAGTACATAGACGTAACAATAAAATAACATTTTTTATTTTATTTTTATTTTTAGGAAAATTAAAAAACAGCCAGCGTTACAATTTGTGGACCACTTGAGATGGACTGAGTCTTAAATATACCATGTAGCTGATGTAACAACAAACACACCTGCTTCTGTCTCTACAGTCAAAAGAGCCACATCGTCATCCTCATCAGAAAGAGGACTGAGATTGACTGAGAGAGTATTCAGAGTGCTCCACCTGTAGTAAACAAGTAAACAACAAGCAGCAAACACCATAGATAGACAGATCAACAAATATCACTCAGCATTAGTTAACAAAAGCAGAAAGCTTTACCATTTTGGACAGGCGTTAGCACAGGCAGCAGCGCACTGATTCCAAATGCAGAGGGCAGCGGGCATTAGAATGGACACCCAGAGCCAGCAGCAACTCACGATGAGAGACATGAACAGACTAAAGTCATGCACCGCTGGGATCTGCATACATAATGTATAAAGTGGAGCCAAGTGTCTGGTGTCCAAAAATGAAGTATACTTTTAATTAAGCTGCTTTTTTGTTGTTGTTGTTGTTGTTGCATATTTTATTATTATTCCCACCAATTCAGCGAAATCTTTTCATTTTCGTTCTCACGTACTGAAGGTCACTCGAGTTTAAAAAGCCTAAACGCCCCTGCCTTATAGTTTTATTTTTGTGACAGCTTATTTAATCATTTCTGTCTCAATCTTGTGTTCTGAGATGCTGCTAAACATCTGTCAACATGTGGCTCATTTAGAGTCCCCGGGGTTCTCATCCTTTCGATTCATGAGTGAATGCTCATGACTTGTCATTTTGTTTTCTATTATTGTTCCAGGGTTTTTTATTTTTATTTTAAAGCTGTGGTGTAATGGCACGCAAATTCCTTACTTAATAATGACGGCATTGTTTGGCGTAGAGACGTACTTTAGATGCAGCTTGTCAAAAAAAAAACAACAAAAAAACAACAACAAATGTATGACAACAAGGGAAAAAAATCCCTCTTGCTGTTCTATACTTAAGCAAGAAAAAATATGCTAGGTTCTGTTTTTTTTTTTTTTTTTTTTTTCGGCCTTACCTGGCGTTCCTTTTGTATTTTTATTTATCCGTTCCTGGATTTTCAAGGTGGAATTTAATTGCACTCTAAACAGCAGGCTTTCAAACAAGTCTTTTTAAGCAATCAATCCCTACACCTATCAACATTTCTGTGCTGAATAATAATAATTAAAAAAAAAAGCATAAAACACCATATATTTATTTGAAATTGGGCATTTGATTTTGACTATTAAAGCTAGGAATCAACAAATAGCTATAGACTTCTGAGGTTTCAGATGAATAAGTATAGAATTGATGTTGTAACTTGGAACAACACAAAGGAACTTATCCAGTCAATGGTGAAGCTGATGTTTGTTCCAGTTCAGCTAGTTTGCTATGTAGAAATAAAATAAAAATGCTGTTGTATCAGTACCTGGGAGAAGGCATTGGCTGCATACGCGGCTGCCGTGGTGAAGGAGGTGAGGAAGGTGGCACGACTTGCCGTCTTCACTGTATGGATCATACGCTGCTCAGCTCCTACGACATGAACTGCCTGCCTGAACGTACTGATAAACACAAACACATCATCCACACCTAGAACGAGATAGAGAGAAGGAAAGGACAGAGAGGGTATTTCTATGATGAAATAGGCTCAAGAAGCACAAGAGTTATAGCCAATTAAAAGAAGGCTCCATTTGCCTAACAGAGCTTTTCTGTAATAGAGGCAAACTCTGTGAATTGGGAATTTCCCCAGGCTACAGTGTGATCAGAAGAGGAAATCTTCATAAAGAGATCTGCTTTTGCAGAGCCATTAAAAGAAGAATTCGACTACATCAGTGGCTCAGCGGCTCATCAAATCCTGTGATTATGATTAATGAGTTAAATATGCATTGCTGACAACATATTGGTAGAAGATAGTCTTTATGTAGAAGTAGAAGGTACTCCAGCTTCATGGAATCTACATCCTGGAATCTTGAAGCCAGTAAAAAAGTCATCGATGCTTGGGTCATCAAGTTGTTGGCCAACATTTCAGCTAAGAGTTGTGTTCTCACATTTCCTCACATTTCTGTCCATGGCGAGGTGACTCTACGTATATTGTGCTAGCAGCAGAGTTATATGACAGCTTTGCTGTCATACCAAATAGCAAGGAGTAAGCGGTTGAAGATGGATGGATGGACTAATTGCTTGCATTCTAATTTTACACTCTAGTAAATGTGAGTAGTGCAGCAGGTGGTGGGATTTGGAAGTATGTGCTTTAGCTACAGCCTTGTGGTGCAATGAAAGCAGTATAACGTACATGTCGTGGATCTTTCCATCTCACTGAGTGTATTTAGCACGTATGAACTGGTTGAAACTGACACTGTTTAATACGACACGTGTGTTTTGTTTTGGTTTCTATCTATCCTGTCTCCGCCCTTGATATATAATTGGTTAATTCCTAATATCTCAGTTGCTCTCGTTTCCAACTTATAGTTATGTTTAGCATTTAAACCCCCGGGCCGCACTGTGGCTTAGTGGTTAGCACGTTCGCCTCACACCTCCAGGGTCTGTGGTTCGAGTCCCCTCAGGGCTATGTATGTGTGGAATTTGCTTGTTCTCCCCGTGCCTCTGGGGTTTCCTCTGGGTACTGATACTCTGGTTTCCTCCCCCAGTCCAAAGACATTGCCTGATTGGTGTGTCTAAAGTTTCCTTAGTGTGTGAGTGTAGGCACAGACCTAGTGGCCTTGCAAGCCGAGGTCTGATCCCAACTGCAACGATGATGATCCTGGGGCTCGCCCAGGACCTGGGTAGATCGTCGTGGTCTGTGCTGGCTACTTTGGGCTGGCGAAGACAGACCGGATAAAGGATACAGGGGATTTAAACCCCTCTTGTGTCTTTTCCCGCCAGACCTGTACCAAGCCTTCAATGGTTTTGATCCTTTTTATATCCTCGCGTTCCTAAGTCTAGTTTTTGTTGTTTGCCTGACCCCTCGCTTGTTTTACGACCACGTCTTTGCCTTCCGATTTGGATTTGTCTGCCCGTCTCTTAAATAAATGCTTAAACTGCACTTGCATCCGTCTCAAACGCCATCACATGAGAGTACATTAAGTTTAAACATACACATCAATGGGAAAACTTAAAATTCATATCTGGAATTTATATATTTCTGTGAAGCAGCTTTGTGACAACGTCCATTCTTAAAAACGCTAAATAAATCAAACTGAATTGAATTCTGTAATAATCTCACAATGGAAAGATTTCATCAGTGAGCACTCACCAATGCCAATGATTATGAAGGCTGCCACACCATTGAGAATGCCCAGGTACTTTACCCCGAACACCACATGATAGAGGAACAGAGCCACCAGGCAGCTCAGGCCAATACTGGCCAAGCCAAAGAATGTCAGAAACACTACACACAAAGAAGAAGAGAGTGGAGGAGGTTCCGGTTAGATAGCTGAATTAGATACCAAAATTTAGATGTAAGAAAGTCAGCATGTTTAATAAAAGTAATGTCACTGCATCATAGCAAATCGAATCATTCTCAGTGGTAATGTGTTGATAGTTTGGTTTAATAGACTTTTAGAAGGTTTATATTTTCATGGGTTGTGCTATAAGAACTTTTGAGAACATACTATGTGGTGCTCAAATACCATTTCACCAAGCTAACCCATAAAAACGCATAGGATAAGGTTGAGATTAAGCTATATTAGAAATTAAAGCTTGTTGACCTTAACAGAGTAAAATAAATGTTTTTTGGTTTTTTTTTTTTTTTTGTTTTTTTTTTAAAACACAGCGCTGTTGAATTCTTGATTCTGATTGACGTTCTGAGGTATGCAATTATTTTTCAGTGGATGCACAGCTACAGTAGTTCCAGTCAGGTCTTGATCGCATTACAGTTTCATATCACTTCGCCAAGTTAACTGACATAAAGGAAAGGTTAGCGTACTGTCCACCGCAGCAGACACATTTAACAACAAATAAAAAGCCAGAAAATATAGATTTGACAGAGATAAGTAATTGACGACTGGCCCATTGAACTATCAGAAAAATAACACGCACTCGATGTGCTAATGCGCCATGATGTGAAACTGAGGCTTGAGCTATTGATAGGCTTGAGCTTTTGCAGTTATTAGAGCGAGCGAGAGAGGGAGAGAGAGAGAGGGAGAGAGGGAGAGAGAGAGAGAGAGAGAGAAAGAGAGAGAGAGAGAGAGGGAGAGAGAGAGATAGCTGT
>JAFFST010047657.1:107707-120519 GCA_022414735.1 Noturus placidus
GACCAGAGAGAAAGAGAGAGAGAGAGAGAGAGAGGGAGAGGGAGAGAGAGAGATAGAGAGAGAGAGAGGGCGAGAGAGAGAAAGAGAGAGAGAGGGAGAGAGAGAGAGAGCGAGCTGGTGAACAAATATCAATATTTATTTATTTATTCGTCGTATGTTCTGCAGTAATAAAAAACTATATAAAAAGCAACCTTCTGAACAAGCAGGCTTATCAATATTTATTTATTTGTTTATTTGTTTGTTACTGTGAATTTCTCTCTTTCGCTTTCTCTCTCTCCAATAGCTGCATACAAATGGCTCAAGCCTCCATTACTAGTTCTAAAATGATGCTTGACATGGGATGCGTGATAAATTAGTTCTACATACAAGAGAGTTTTAACGACAAAAACGTGACAAATAAAACATCAGAACTATATCTCGAGGTGTGTTAACTGTGGTATAAGTGGAATAATTGACTCCGGCCCATTGAATAAATAGAAATTATTACACACCCGTCGTTAATTATTCCTTACTTAAAATACACTCAAATCGAGCGGCTGATTATTTCTGCTTCATTATTAAAAATCCCATCCTAGAACTGCTTTCATCGAATGAAAGAAGTGCATGCAAATCTTACATGAGAAAGAAGTGAGAATATAGACCAGCACTGCTATACAGGCGCCACTGAATAATGCCAGCAACATGTCTCTGTGGAACGTCCTTCTGACCTCATCATCAAAAAGCTCTGTCCCCCCATACAGCACTTTCACCTTGCTGCGAAAGAGATGGAGAGAGAAGTAAAAGGACAGCAGGGAGGAGATATGTGTGGAAGAGAAAGAAGCTGAAAGCAAATGGACCATGAACATGATTCAAAAGGGCACAAAAGAAAGCGGGAACAGATATTAGCTCAGACAAGAAAAAGATTACTCAGCACGGATGGTCTGATGAAGGAACATGCTATTATCTTATTAGATCACTGCATATACTAAGCCTATTTTAAGGAATAATTATGCGGACCCCAAATACAGCATGTTTGCTTTGCTGAGGACGAGATGAAGAGAGGAGTGAAAAAAACTGCAAGGACAATGACAAAGAAAGAAAGGAATGGAGCAAATTGGCCAGGACAATGCGGAATGGTTAATGATTCAAGGAGAATTATACAAAGGTGCCAACATTTACGGTTTAGCCTTAGCATTCATGGTTTTTGAGCTCTTGTATGGTTATATGAAACAGAAGCTTTTCTCTAATAAAATACTGGTCATACCAAACATGAATAAACATTCTCCTGGCAGAAAAGACAATTCACTGAAGAGACAAGGACTCAGGATTCACCGAAGGGGAAAGGACACCGGATGTGAATGATGCTTTTAGTTGTACTTGCAATTACATTTGCACTCTGAATTTGTGAAGCTTGGGCTTACAAACCATTAGAAAACCAGAGGGTGGGCCTGTGATCTCTAGTTGGTGAAAAAGAGAAAAGCACTTGGTAGAATGTGCGGTTTATCATTAATGCTGTCGGCATGGGACCACCGAAATGCACTAGGGTTTTTATGGTACAATTCTCTCTGCCTACTAAGATTTTCTTATTAGAAATGTTGGCAGCTCTGCATTATACAGAGTACTTAGAAATAAGGAACAAATAATATCTCTTGCTATGGCTGTTCAGAGGGATGTAATACGGATTATCTTAATTATATCTTGGCACACTAAGCCGTTTTTAAAGGAATGATTATTTTGATCAAGACAATTATGTCGTTGTATTATCTATAGGGTCGTTTGTTCAAAATACTATCAAAGTGCTATAGAAAATAATGTGAAATTCAAAGCCAAGTGCCTTTGTGTTCAAAGTACTCTCGTGAACCTTGGAGTTAAGTTTCATGATGGAATAGTTAGCCAACAAGTAATAACAGGATTCTCTGTATCGTGGTATATAATAGCAAAAGCTGATGCTCACAAGTTGCTGGAGAAGATTAGAATTGATCAAGAGTCTCTCGGACACTGAAGTTTCATGTTCTGTAACCCTAAAACAGCGATATCCTCGAATATTTTGACTCATTTGGGACTCCACTGTAGACTAAATACACCAAGTCACAAGTTTATTAGTTAACGGATTGAGAATAAACTGGGAAAAAAATAATAATCCACGTCATTGATCCAAACCCATACTTCGAGAACTAGACTTCCTCCTAACACATTCAGTTAATACCGATCCAGATTGATAGTAATCTGGCGGCTTGGGCCGCCTTTCGGGATGTGCTGTTATAGGAAATCAATGTTCAGCGTGGTAACAGAAAATCCACTTCCTACCCAGCCACCCTATTTTTGTTGGGTTTTTTTACACCCTAGAACAGCACGTCCAAGTGTTTTATCCCTTATGACATAAGAAATTGAAATAATAATCCCCATCTATAGTAGCTAGCAATTTCAATATACATTGCATAATTATATTACATGATTCGACCGTTGATTATTTTAGAGCTTTTTTTAGGGTGGCTGTGGCTCAGTCGGTAGAGCGGGTTGTCCACTAATCCACTAATCATTGGGTTTGTGGTTCGAATCCCGGCCCGGGTGATCCCATGCCGAAGTGTCCTTGGGCAAGACACTGAACCCTAAGTTGCCCCCGATGGCAAGATAGCACCTTGCATGCAGCTCTGCTACCATTGGTGTGTGAGTGTGCTCTCATTTGTAAGTCTTTTAGGATAAAAGCGTCTGCTAAATGAATAAATGTAAATGTAAATGTAATCTGTATCTAACCTGGTGGACTGCTGAGCCAGAATCTCATCATACTGGACCACAAAGTCCCTGAATCTTCGTCTCTGCTCCATGGGCCGGTCTTGTAGAGAGTAGAAGGATGGCAGTGGTGCTCCAAAATGTATCTCACTGCGGAGGAGGGTGGAATGAAGACTGTCTGGAGTGAGTGTCTCATCCACATACCAATAAAACTGGGGGTGGGTGATCGCCAGACTCAAAGCACCTGGACCAACAAGGAGGAATCTGAGCAAGTTCCATATTTTTGCTAGATTCAGTTTAATAACTGCAGCGGTACATGATCTGGATATAATAGCAAGTTTCACTGGTATTGTTATTATTGTTATATTAAATGGGTGAAAGAAAAACAAAAACATCAGGGAGTATACTCTAGATTGTTTTTTATGGGACCATGGTGGCTCATCTGTACTACCAATCAGAAGAGTACAATATATCACAATAAAAGTCAATGTAACTGGACTTGGCTGCTATAAATGACTCACCTTGTATATCTGCCAAGTCTGGGCCCATACCGTCAAAATAGATCTTCCCTCCTCGCTCGCTGGGGAAGAGGTAGGAGATGAGGGAGCTAGGGGGTGAGCAGTATGAAGGTCCTAGAGGGAGGTCCCTCAACACTTCCAGAGGCTTCCAACAAAACTGCTGGAATTGTGGATGTTGCATGAGGAGTCGTTCCACGTGGTGGATGGTGTGAAGACGCTCCGGGGTGAAGATGTTGTTGTCCTTGTCACCCTGAGCCACAAACACCAGCTCCATCCTCCAGAGAGCCTGGGTCTGAAGGTAGGAGTAACCTGCGAATCTTGCCTTTCTTACAAGAGCTGAGCCTGATTCCTCATTCACTTGTGTTCTGTTCGATTGTGTCCCGTTTCTAGGTTGTCTCATTTTCCCCTCTTGTTTCTCATCATCCAACATTTTCATCATTTGCTCGGTTTTAGTGTTAATTCTGTCTTCTACCTCAAACTTACCCTGTCTAACCTCAGATAATCGTGTCTGATTGGTGACCACTGGCTGTTTCTCTTGTCTGTTTAATTCCAGCAACAGGAAATCCCTAAGGGCATTTGATTCAAAATCAAACCCCTCTGCATCACGCCGATGTCTATCCCAAGACCCTAACTGGCTTTTCAGTGCAACAGTGAGAGCGTCGAAGCGCTCTGCAGATGAATGGCTTCTGACTTCAAAGGCACTGTAGGAGAGATCAATGTCCAGAGGCTCGCAGTAGACAAACATGTAGGTAGAAAGAGTTAAGGGAAGCAGGAAGCCTACAACAAGAACCACTCCACTGGCCCAGGGTCGAGTGTAAATCCATCCTACCACCCACCACAATCCTCTACAGACCGGCTCTCCCCTGATCACTTCAACACCTTCATTGCAAGCTTCCTTCTCTTCATCATCATCTTGTTCCTCATACTCACTAAAGTCCCACATAGCCTGGAGCAACAAGGGTTCATCCTCTGAATCCATGGTATTACGAGACAAACAGGCAGTTATATCACTGTTGGCCTGGTGTACCCGTTTGTTATCTCCACATACAGTGAAACTGCGATGAAACCGGTCTGAATTATGCAGCAGTCTCCAGAGGGTGCCAGGTTATTGGTAAATGGCTGCTCTGGAGGACAAGGTCACGGTCGTTAATTCTGTCTTTCACTAGGCTGCTGGAGCACAGCCTCTGGCTTTTGAATCCTGAGGAAAGAGGAAATAGAAAAAAGGGGAAGAGTGTGAAAGTAAACCGTGAAGCCAGGTCTCCATGGGCAACACACAGGCTCAGACAGGGTTGAGCCTTTGGCTTAGGATGCGAAACACAGCACATGTGTATGTGTGGTGATAAATGTCCCTCCCTCATACCCTCTCTCTCTTATCGGGTGAGCTGTGAATGCTTTCACACCTGCAAAGGATGGCTGGCGTGTGTTTATCTGCAAGGGTACAAAACATGAAGAGAGCTCAATATAACTGGCAATTTTAGAAATATATATATTATTTCTATATTAAATATATTATTAGAAATATACAGGTGATAATGTTTACAGAAATAGACATATAGCTGTAAATGTGATGTGGTCTGCCATGAAGCGTAATTACTGTTACCACTCTGAATAATAATTTTCCAATAACACAACCCCTTGAAGTGTTTTATTCCTCTTATACCACAGCAATTTACAAATATTAACATTTTTCTTAATTATTAAACAACAACATTCGTTTAAAAAAAATAAAATCAATTTATAGTTACATATAATGTTGTGCAACATTTGCAGAACATGTTAGCTCCTGTCGTTCTCACACCAGCCTCGCTTTTCGCTCTCTCTTGAAGTTAATAAGACATAAAACACAGCTCGTCATGCTATCAAGAAATAGAAGACTTTCCTGTGGTGGGGAACTAAACTTGGCACTTTCCCTTTAACTATAACTAAGTGCTATAACTAGGGTGGCTGTGGCTCAGTCGGTAGAGCGGGTTGTCCACTAATCCACTAATCATAGGGTTGGTGGTTCGAATCCCGGCCCGGGTGATCCCATGCCGAAGTGTCCTTGGGCAAGACACTGAACCCTAAGTTGCCCCCGATGGCAAGCTAGCACCTTGCATGCAGCTCTGCTACCATTGGTGTGTGAGTGTGTCTCATTTGTAAGTCGCTTTGGATAAAAGCGTCTGCTAAATGAATAAATGTAAATGTAAGTGCTGATCCTCGAGATTGTTAAATAAACATCTTACAGAACTCTTCGCCATTTTAACTATTATATCAATGTTTAAAACGTATTCGGCTGTGGCTCAGTTGGTAGAGCGGGTTGTCCACTAATCCACTAACCGTGGGGTTGGCGGTTCGAATCCCGGCCCGGGTGATCCCATGCCGAAGTGTCCTTGGGCAAGACACTGAACCCTAAGTTGCCCCCAATGGCAAGCTGGCAGCTCTGCTACCATTGGTGTGTGAATGTGATCTCATTAGTAAGTCGCTTGTAAATGTAAAAATGATATTTCTGTAAAGCTGCTTTGAGACAATGTACCATTGTAAAAAAGCGCTATACAAATTGATAATTATTATTATTATTAATTATTATTATTCGAACATCCGCATTATTATAAACCCGTGATTTGAATTAGAGATGTTTCTACCATTAGAGGTGCTAAATGTTCTTTGATTTGTCCCTCTAGCAGAACCCTTAAGTTTGTATGAAGAACCATACAACAGAATTCTCCTTTTGGAAAAAGGTTCCTGAACCATGCAAATCATCCTAAAGTAACCCATTGTTCACTGGCCTGTAGTGATATTGGGGCAGCTGTGGCTCAGTCGGTAGAGCGGGTTGTCCACTAATCCACTAATCGTAGGGTTGGTGGTTGGAATCCCGGCCCGGGTGATCCCATGCCGAAGTGTCCTTGGGCAAGACACTGAACCCTAAGTTGCCCCCGATGGTAAGCTAGCACCTTGCATGCAGCTCTGCTACCATTGGTGTATGAGTGTGTCTCATTTGTAAGTTGCTTTGGATAAAAGCGTCTGCTAAATGAATAAATGTAAATGATATTTATTGGTCTATATCATGCAAATATCAACAGTTAATTGATGATCTTAAGAACAAACCAAGCCATGGTGTGTTGCCTTCTATAGTAAGCTAAGGTTACCTACTATTTAGGGATCTAGTTACTTACTGTCTGAATAAAAGCTTGTATGTTCTGCTGCACTTTTCTATGCTTGTCTGTTGTCTCCATTTCTTACAGACTGAGCGGCTAAAATATATCAACAAACTTGTGTTGAGTCTGGGCGCAATCAAGTGTACAATTGGAGGGACACACACACACACACACACACACCGATTTTACTTAACAAATGGAAATATATTAAAAAGAAATAGAATGTGTGGTGACGCCCATGAAATCGAGCCATAATGAACCAAAAGTACATTGTGGGGAAAAAAGTATTTCTAGCATTGCTCTACAAAATATAAAATGGGTCAGATTATAAGGGTTAAGGAATCCAGGGCCATTCAGACTTTCAGTGGACGGTATCCCCAGGTGTTTTCAATGAAAAATAGTCGAGCTATGCTCAGGGGAAGCATTCGTGTATAGATAGCCCTGTATCTTAATCCCTGTATCTCTTCTCTGCAGAGAGTCGGTATATTTCACCTCTTAGTCTGGCCTGCTGGGGGATCGATGTTTGATTTAGGTGTTAAAGAATCTCCCCTGGCATTCCAGTGGGCTGCAAAGACACTAATAAGCATTCTGGGACAAATCTCAGAGCCCCGGATCACTCTAGAAGTCATCTCTCAACATTTCGGTTTTAAACCACTCACATGCCCAGCGATAAATGTACATTAGCAAACCTCTTCGGAAACGTTCATCAGTCACCCTGACATATCCAGTGATAACGGTTCTCAGTGAGTATATCTCTACACATCTCCTCACTTGTTTTGCAAATGAGGTAGTGAAGGAATAATAATAAAAAAAGAAGTGACAGGAAAAAAAGAAAGGAGTTATCACAGATACACGGTAGCTAATATTAAACCCTGCAGTTTTAGAGTCTAGGAAATGATCGCCTTGGTTAAATATTCAATACGGATAGAGACACCTTGAGTTTTACAATGCTGCTGTCACATGTCCCATTTCCATTTTGACAGCTCAGATGCTTTCACACAGATTGAAGCCTGATTCCCATCTTTATGCCTTCCAGGCATCTTGTTGTAGCCTGAGACCAAACTTTGTTAGTGTAGTCATGTACCTCCCTCCTGGCCGCCTGCTGTCAGTCACATATGTTAAATTAGTCATAATGAGAGAACTAACGGTAGTGATTTAAGCTCTATAAAAGGCTTGAGAAAATGTTGGAGTTTTTAAAAAAAAAATCATATTTATGTACATTTTTAACACTGAAACTGTTATGTGTTAACCCATTTCAGGTAATAATATTTCATGCTTTTTAATGTTTCCTTACTAACAGGATTGAGTGTTTTAATATAGAAACACTCTATATTATATATATGGATGGCTGTGGCTCAGTCGGTAGAGCGGGTTGTCCACTAATCCACTAATCGTAGGGTTGGTGGTTCGAATCCCGGCCCGGGTGATACCATGCCGAAGTGTCCTTAGGCAAGACACTGAACCCTAACTTGCCCCCGATGGCAAGCTAGCACCTTGCATGCAGCTCTGCTACCATTGGTGTGTGAGTGTGTCTCATTTGTAAGTCGCTTTGGATAAAAGCGTCTGCTAAATGAATAAATGTAAATGTAGAAATGGCAAATACACCAAATCCATACTAATGGTATACAATTAATTAATATTTGACTTTAAATGTATAATTAAGGGGTGCACGGTAGCTTCACACCAGAAGGGTTGGGGGTAGGATTCCTGCTGCTGCTCTGTGTGTGTTTGTGGAGTTTATGCACGGTAGGGTGCTTGGCATGTCCAAAGGGTCTGTAGTGTTTAAATGGATATGTGTGAGTTTATGCCCTGCGATGGACTGACAGGGCATATCCCTGTTCAGGGATAGGCTCCAGGTTCCCCATGACCCTGAAGGATAAATGGTATAGAATATGGATGGATGGATGGATGGATGGATGTATAATTAATGGGCTGAACTTTGTAAATATATGTAAATAAATTAAAAAGAATGAGAGTGCTGACATCGCTTCTTTCCTTTATTGTCAGAAATTACAGAATATTCTGTTGATGTGACTATTTCAGATATTTCATAGGGGTGGATGTGATCATGTTTCAAGCATGAGACGTTAAACGGATTCACAAATTAAGATTTGTGACTTCCAAAATACTGCTATGTTATTGGTTGAAGTTATTTAAATGCTATATATAATGTGTGTACAGAATGTCTGTTCAATTCTTTCACTACACTAATATTCCAGCTATTCAACAGCTTGCAGCTTACATTTCTCCCAGCTATTGCAGTAATATGAACCCATTCACTCCTCCAGATACACCAAAAAGCCGGCACTCAAGGCAAGGCGCCACACCGGCACCAATCAGCTTAATGTGTCTAGACTTTTTGAAGGAGAATGTGCTTTTAAAAGAGGTATTTGTTTGTCTATGAACACCTCAGGAGGTGCAATGCAGCATCTGTCGGCACCATGGACTCACAATTTAACATCGGGTGGATTCTCTCGCTACTGTAGAGTATAAATTCTTTATAGCACAGGATGCTGTTGAAATAAACAGACAAAAACATGCAGGGTTAGGACAAACAACCCATGAGTCCAAACGTATGGGTCTGAAGAGTCATCCACCCACCTGGCTATAAAATGATGAATGGTGAGTGGTATTTATTTCAAATCTGCATTGAAGATCCATACTCTTAAGTCCTATACAAGTGTGTATATATATATATATATATATATATATATATATATTACACCCAATTATTGGTATTTAAAATTGTTGTAGTCCTCTTATTTTAAGTAATAATTTGTTATTTCTATGTAAATTTACTGTATAAAATGATTGATCTATGAGAATATTGTGTTTTTACTTTTAGAATATGTTTCTCATATTCTCTTAACAATAATAATAATAATAACAATAATAATAATAATAATAATAATAATAATAATAATAATAATAATAATAATGTATTACTGTGTAAATAAATAAAATGACTGTTGTCTATTTTGTTAATAATAATTTTGACTGTTGTCTAAATTATTGCTCTGTTTCTGCAATTATCTTAAGCAAAAAGGTGTTATTATATAAATATATACAATTATTTATGTAGACATCATTGCTATAAGCATTTATTGATGTAGTCCTGCATTTATCTTAATCAATAATGTGTTTATTTCTATGTAAATTTTGAAAATTGCTACATAATATATTATACAAAGTTTATCATTTAAAGTTGTTACTGCTATGTAAATATACTTTTGCTATGGTCCTGTTCTTATCTTATCATTGTATGTATGTATGTATGTATGCATGCATGTATGTATGTATGTATGTATGTATGTATGTATGTATGTATGTATGTATGTATGTATGTATGTATGTATATGCTTTTTTAGTGTTATTATGATATAATTGTTCCTGAACTTCACTCTTGGATTAATGGTTACATTAAGTCTTCAAATGAATGAATGAATGAATGAATGAATGCAAGAAAGAGTAATAGTAATCAATTCCTTTATTGCCATATCTGAAATGAATATAATGAAGGAACACAATTGCAGCAGTTCTTGGCCATAATCAGCATATTAATTATTTTTCCACCACCACTGTTGGCCCCAGTGCATGAAACCAGCACAGGCTCCAGATGGTGGATGGAATTCAGATTGGAGGAAGCTAAAGTGCCAGCTTTTGGCTCAGATCTACCTGTTTTCACTGCAGGCGAGAACAAAATGAAAGAAAGAGTTGCAAAATGAAATAAGGAAGAATGAAGGAGAAAGCATGTGACAGGAGGAGAGAGACGAATAGAGGGAGGAAAGAAGCGATGGTTGCTTTGGTTACTTCAGAAACAGGCCACACCCCCATTAATAGTATCATTTGAGGGACCATGTTGATATTTCGATACCTATGCTAATTAATAACTTTGGGACAATACATACCACTTTGAAATCTCCAACTAGTCAATTGATTTGAAAGAAATAAATTTTATCAATTTGTATTGCGCTTTTTTTACAATGGTACATTGTCTCAAAGCAGCTTTACAGAAATATCATTTTACATTTTTTTTTTACATTTACAAGCGACTTACAAATGAGTGCACACTCACACACCAATGGTAGCAGAGCTGCATGCAAGGTACTAGCTTACCATTGGGGGCAATTTAGGGTTCAGTGTCTTGCCCAAGGACACTTCGGCATGGGATCACCCGGGCCGGGATTCGAACCACCAACCCTACGATTAGTGGATTAGTGGACAATCCGCTCTACCGACTGAGCCACAGCCGCCCCTAATAATAAGTCTTATGGTGTAGCAGAGAAGAGGAGTCTCCTCCAAGGGCAGACTTAAGTTTATCACATATGGCTATGCTCTAAAAAAGTCTTTATTTACAGCTGAGTGTTGGGCCAATTTTAGCCGCTAAGACTTAACAGTGCTGTTTGTCGTAATTATACAGAGCTACAGTACTTAAAGATAGCTATTACCTTCAGAAATTATTCTATAATGTTACACAGCTTCAGATTCTCTTTCACATCTTAAGCTTTCTTCCTCATGTCGTCTCAGGGAGTTTTTCCTTTGCTTGCTGACTCTGGCTCTGTGACTACGAAAACGTAATTGAATTGAACATATACTAGTTGGCTAGCCGTCGCTGATGTTTTGGTGACGTCTATGTTCAAGGTAACATGATTCATTTCAAGATAAGTTTGGGTTGTCCAGTTTGAAAGCAATCTGTGTTCTTTTTCTTCTCATTTGGTTTTTATTTATTTATTGATTTATTTATTTATTGCTTCTCCCTCTAGAGTTATGGATCAAAGGTTTTGGTTCCTGAAGCACTTCATGCTGTGAACATAGATCTACAATGCAATATTTATGGAGCTCTGGTCAAGAGTGAAGAGTGTCTTTAGAAGCTTGAAGATATTTGTACTTTTCATTATTTTTTTGTTTTCATTTTCTTTAGTCCATTATTATTATCAATAACAATATTATGTGTGTGTATACATACATATATATATATATATATATATATATATATATATATATATATATATATATATCCATCCATCCATCCATCTTCAACCGCTTACTCCTTTTCAGGGTCACGGGGTACCTGGAGCCTATCCCAGGGAGCATCGGGCACAAGGCGGGTACACCCTGGACAGGGTGCCAGTCCATATATATACAGTATACATATATATATATATATATGTGTGTGTGTGTGTGTGTGTGTGTGTGTGTGTGTGTGTGTGATCTGTTTATTAGATCATGTCGAGCATCTGCCATACAAGTCTGCCTGTGAAATAGCTGTTACTATAGAAACAATAATGTATTTGAAGGCATTAATATCAATTTACAATTAGATTGGAAGTACAGTACTGACAGAGCTTTGAAGTCACTAGAGAAAGTAAACACTAATCCTTCATCGTGACAAGTAAAGAATTTTTAATCAACTTCTGTTCGATCGCTGTCACGTTTGCAATTATTTATGTGCCTGGCACGTTTGAAATCAGTAGCGAGTTATAAGTGAGGAAATTTAGATCAAGGGCCTTAATATTTTGATTCAGTTCCATTTCTGAAAGATGGCTTTATAAATCTACTGTTCTTATCAAAACTTTCCCAGTCTCTGGTCTGATTTGCTGCACCTTAAGCATCCGATGAGTACAATCCTGAAAGGAAGCTTGCTATGTGAGCTATCTATATAAACACTACACTGCTGTGCCAGAGATATTTCAGCAGATTTGGGCTTTGACTGACAGCGGGGGTCTGAGCTGTTATCAGGCGTGATGGTGTGTTTTGTTCTGCTCGCTGGTGAGATTCAGTCTCCTGTGGCATCCTATTTGGCCCAAGCAAAAGCAACACTCTTTTTCAGCGTGTCGCTGAAGCAACAAGAGGCTCAATATGCATGCGTGATTGACAGGTGAGAACAGTGTGGAGGAAGATCGCACAGATTTAGGTGGGGTTGGGTGCATAATAATGATGTTTAAGGGAGGAAAAAAACAGCATTGTGACTGCCAGTGTGCACCTGGGCTTCATGTGTACGTTTCATGTGTGATTATGTGAGGAATATGTGAGTGCATGTGAAAAACATGTGAAAATGCATTCCACCATGTTATTCCCTGAAACTCAAACATGTGAATAATGTGCAAATAAACAAATCATACGTAAAAATCTCATATGAAAATCCAACAAAAAAATAATAATAACATAACATGTTAAAATAATTTTTCATAGACAGTATTTTCCACGATGCAATTATTTTCATATTCGATTTTTTTTCAATGCACGATTCATGTGTATTTGTGGAAAAAATGTGTGACACATAATAACAAGTGAAGTATCCAAAATGGACATATGTAAATTTCACATGTGAGTTGTTATTATTCACATCATGAAGATTTTGTGGGTGATTGGATCAGTGGGACGAATGGTGATCAGTGATGAGTCATTTGGAACAATGTTGGTCAGTGATTGGTCTTTGGAAATGATGGTG
>JAFFST010047657.1:120868-130868 GCA_022414735.1 Noturus placidus
ATATATATATATATATATATATATATATATATATATAATTAGTCAATAAATTAATAATAATTCATGCAGATCATTCATTATGAATTCATCAATGCAATTTATATATATAAAAAAAAAACTTTAACACTCAGGTTATTAATTTATCATATCATATTTCATAAACACTTTCATATCAGTTTTTAGTCCTAAGACGAGACTAATATCAAGTCTTTATAAAGTCATTTTGATAAATTGAAAATTAATAAATGAATATTTGAGTTAAAAACTTTATAAATGATATTGTTTTCCCTTGGCTGATGCTCCTCATTTAAAAATGCACTAGTCCTTATGCTTACAAGAAAACAAAACCAAAAAAAAAAACCAAAAAAAAAAAAAAAAACACAGATTTCTGGGGAACGTGATGTGACACAATAAATATGTGATCAAAGCAAAGGTTTTTTACACACGAGGAATGTCATGTTACAGACAGAACCATATATTTACTGCTCCAAAACACAAACATGACAGATTCCATTGTTATAGGGGAGAAAGTCAAAAGAAATAAAACATCTATAAACCTGGGAACTGCTGTCTGACAAGGAGGATCGTGGATGCTGAATTAGATACCTTTCTCCTGGAGAGATCATGCAATTATGATGATGATGATGATTATTATTACTCGTAATAGTAGTAGTAGTGGTAGTAGTGGTAGTAGTAGTAGTAGTAGTAGTAATAGTAGTAGTAGTAGTAGTAGTGGTGGTGGTGGTAGTAGTAGTAGTAGTAATAGTAGTAGTAGTAATAGTAGTAGTAATAGTAATAGTGGTAGTAATAGTAGTAGTAGTAGTAGTAATAGTAATAGTGGTAGTAGTAATAGTAATAGTGGTAGTAGTAGTAGTAATAGTAATAGTAATAGTAGTAGTAGTAGTAGTAGTAGTAGTAATAGTTGTAGTGGTAGTAGTAGTAGTAGTAGTAGTAGTAGTTGTAGTGGTGGTGGTAGTAGTAGTAGTAGTAGTAGTAGTGGTAGTAGTAGTAGTAGTAGTAGTAGTAGTGGTGGTGGTGGTAGTAGTAGTAGTAGTAGTAGTATTGGTAGTAGTAGTAGTAATAGTAGTAGTAGTAGTGGTAATAGTTGTAGTGGTAGTAGTGGTGGTGGTAGTAGTAGTAGTAGTAGTAGTAGTGGTAGTAGTTGTAGTGGTAGTAGTAGTAGTGGTGCTAGTAGTTGTAGTGGTAGTAGTGGTAGTAGTAGTAGTAGTAGTGTTAGTAGTAGTAGTAGTAGTAGTGGTGGTAGTGGTGGCGGTAGTAGTAGTAGTAGTAGTGGTAGTAGTAGTAGTAGTAGTAGTAGTAGTGGTAGTAGTAGTAGTGGTAGTAGTGGTAGTAGTAGTAGTAGTAGTAGTAGTAGTAGTAGTAGTTGTAGTGGTAGTAGTAGTAGTGGTAGTAGTAGTGGTAGTAGTAGTAGTAGTAGTAGTGGTAGTAGTTGTAGTGGTAGTAGTGTTATTAGTTGTAGTGGTAGTAGCAGTAGTAGTGGTAGTAGCAGTAGTAGTAGTAGTAGTAGTAGTTGCAGTAGTAGTAGTAGTAGTATTACAATGTTACAAGGGTTGTCACGATATCATAAACTTGTCTTACGATACTATACCAGCTGAAGTATGAAAACACCGAGTAGTATCACGATACCATGCAATATTGTGTTAATTCATAAGTCAAATCTACATTATGAACCAAATTGATAGAAATACATAGATATAAATACAAACAGACAAACCAAATTTTTATGTAAATAATAAAATTTGTAAAGCAAATATTAAAAGCTATTTTGAGTGAACATATTCTGTGTTTATAGTTTTATACCTGTGTTAAAACGGTGTTATTACTAATCAATAGTCTGAGACAAACATCACAGTGCTTGTAAACTAATAAATAATCCACAAAAACTGAGGAAGTTGTCCCAGGCTTCTTCAACAACATACGTTGAATTGATTATTCAGCTATTCATGTTGAAATTGGAATTAAAGTGGCCTCTTTCTGTTCTAATTCTGCTTCTATAAAAAGCAGAGGACTTTACCAGCAATAAGAAAGCATAATTTAGTCAGCTTTCAACATAAAAAGCTTTTCACTCTTATAGTTATAATAAAAACCAGCCATTATTATCGTCAAAAGCTTTAGGCTTGTTGTTTCTTTGCCCACTTTCTATCAAGCACAACAAAGTGTTATGAAGAAACGGCAGCCGCGGGCACCAAATTGTCAATATTCAGCAGAAATGAATTTAAAGACGAAAGCAATTTCAGGCTACAAGTCTGGGGGAAAGAAGAGAGCGACGTGATCTTGTTCTTGGCTGTTCTTTCTATCCTGCCTCATTGGGCCATTGTGAACAATATCCTGAAGCTAAAGTTTTTCATGTAAATTTCTGGCACAAGTTTGAGGCGCAGAGGAAGAAATCAACTTAATGAACAAATGTTTGGGCTTGAGTTCCTTTAATTACTGTGTGTGTGACTATTAGCTTGCACAAGTACACATTAATTAGAAGCTTTGTTGTAGACTTTCATAGCTGCTTTGGTGTCATTATGAGAATATGTCAGGACACCCTGTGCAAGCGGAATGCTTGAAACGTCTTTGGCTTTAAGTGTCTAATGATTCAAGTGGCATACACTAATGTTATATTCTTTTGGATAGGAAATCTCGCCATAATGCACAAAGGGTACAGCGTGTTTTTATTTTCTTTGTAAATAACAGAATCCCAGAAAGAGAAAGAGCAATTTTGGTTATAAATGAATAACTAGCATGTTTGCGTCGCACCTCAGGAGTCGGGAGTTTGAATCCCGCCTCCACCCTGTGTGCACTGAGTTTGCATTTTGTCCCCGTGCTTCAGGGGTTTCCTCCTTCAGTCCAAAGACATGCGCTGTAGGATGATTGGCATTTCCAAATTGTCCCTAGCGTGTGAGTATGTGTGCACGATTGTGTCCTGCGATGGACTGGCACCCATCCAGGGTGTCCCTTAGAATTCCATGGGATAGGCTCCAGGCTCCCCGTTGCCCTGTGTATGACAAGCGGTATGGAAAATGGATGGATGGATGGATGGATGGATGGATGGATGGATGGATTTAATGCACCTTTTTTTAGAAACTCAAAGTGCTTTACATAGTATAGGGGAGGGAGGAATTTCATCAACCATCATTAGTGTGTAGCATCCACCTGGATGATGTGACGGCAGCCATAGTGTGCCAGAACGCCCACCACACATCAGATATTAGTGTAGAGGAGAGAGATGTAGCCAATTCAGAGATGGGGATTATTAGGAGGCCATGATAGAGAAGGGCCAATGTGGGAATTTCACCATGACACCGGGGTTATACCCCTACTACTGTGTATTTCAATCCTAGATAGTAGTAACATTCAACTGCAGTCTTATCTTTTCTGCTTGTGTTTTGTCTAGTCTTACACACACACACACACACACACACACACACAAAAGAATCTGGAGGCACAAGGTTCTTCCTTTATATATATTTATAAGGATGAGATGATGGTAAATTTGCCGTTCTTTGTGGACTGAGATGAGAAGCAACAGATGGCCAATTTAGACACTGGTACATTTTTTAAAAACACATAATGATCCCATTATAAAACAGAGGAGAAGAAGATGGCAAACGTTTACGTGAACACCTTCTGTCAGCGTTCCTTGCTGTTAAACTTTAATATATTTCCCGAAACGCCACTATAACTTCAGACATTACAACCTTTGTAAAGGATTCTGTGTGCCTGAGTGTGAAACTGTGTGCAACGTATTGCATGTCAGTGCAGCACCGTAGGGGCACCGTTGCTTTCCCATCAGACGGATGCTAAAAATAGTTAAATCCCTCCTCTCCCCCCTTCCCCTTGCTTACCCCCCTTCCTTTTTCCGTCCTTCACAGCTAATATGGATCATGTCCTCCTTGTTTTTGCCCTCTTGTCTCACTTGGTATTCAATTTGGTGTAAATTCATTGTGCTTTAACCTTTCTGAGGAGCATTTATTTATGTGCCTCAGTGGAGGGCTCGTAGCCACTCACCATGCTTCATTCATAAGCAATCGTGAATAAAATAAGATCTGTCAATCAACGTTACAATCACTGTATGGCTTGAGTAATTAAGGAATTTGTTGTGTGCACTTAGCATTAACCCCCCCCCCCAAAAAAAACCCCCAACAAAACGTTGTTTTTCGTGAGCCGTTGTTTATCGTGAGGCTAAGCTGCATCTTCACAGCTCTGAAATGTGTGGATTATAAATAGAAGTTCATAAATGCAAGCCTTGGTTTTAACTCTCTCTTGGTTTTCTCTCTCATTTATCAAAAACATGACATAAAATAGTGATAAACCAAAACAGGATGTTGTTTCGTTTAAAACGGCATAATTCATGTTTAATGAAGATCATTCAGCTTTTTGTTTAGATGTTATTTTTTATGAATGAGAAGCAAGTGCAGAAATTTTTATTGGTGATGAAATGTACTCAATATAACCAATATGTATGTGGACACTTGACCATTACACACATATGTGCCTATTTCAAAAACCTTGGGCATTAACACGAAGTTGGTCCACCTTTTGCTTTTGTAAAAAGCACAGTGGTAGTAGTAGTGGTACTACCACAACACTTCTGGGAAGGCTTTCCACTAGATTTTGGAGCGTGGGTTTGGGGATTTGCCTGTTCAGCCACAAGAGCATTAGTGAGGTCACGTACTCATGTTAGGTGAGGAGGTCTGTGGTGCAGAGGGGTTGAGGTCCACCAACCTTGGCCAACCATGTCTTCATACAGCCATAGTCCATGTCATAGTTCCAGTGAAGGGAAATCTTAAAGCTACATCATACAAAAACATTCTATACAATTGTGTGCTTCCAACTTTGTGGCAACAGTTTGGATAAGAACTAAATATGGGTGTGCTGGTCAGGGGTCCACAAACTTTTGGAAATAAAGCAGTGAAACACAATGATATGAATCACTTCTAAATGAAAAACCGTTAATTACCTTTGGAAATTTCTGCAAGCCAACAACCCAGAGAACAGCTAACTAGCTGAATTTCATGTTGATTCAGAATGCAGCAGCATGCCTCGTCGTCAACCAGCCCAAAAGGACCTATGTCACACCCCTCTTCATCTCCCTCCACTGGCTTCCTGTAGCTGCCCACATCAAATTCAAGGCCTCGATGCTCACCTAAAAGACCTTGTCTGGAACAGCACTGTCCTACCTTAACTCTCTCCTGAAGGCTTACGTTCCCTCACGCAATCTACGATCGGTTAACGACCGACGCTTAGTAGTGCCTACTCAGCGTGGCTCAAGGTCCTTTTCCAGAACCTTCACACTAACTGTCCCTCAGTACTGGAATGAACTTCCAACCTCAATCCGGACTGCAGAATCTCTCAACATCTTCAAGAAACAGCTAAAGACCCACCTCTTCCGTCAACACCTTACCAACCCCTAAAATCCCAACCCCACATTATCCTTCTATATAATAAAAATACATTATAAATAAATAAGTAAATAAATAAATAACTTGCTCTGGCTCATACACCTCTACTCGTGCACTTCTAGAGCTCAATTAATAAATCTTGTACGGTAGCACTACTTGTATTGTATCCGCTTGATAGATCGCTTTGCGTGTACTTCCTCGTCTGTAAGTTGCTTTGGATGAAAGTGTCTGCTAAATGAATAAATGTAAATGTAAGTGTAAATAAAACATAAGTGCATCAATATACAATATTGCTTGAGACACATTTGCTCATAGAAGGGTCTTCTTCATGTTTTACGATTTTCTACTATTTTTGAAAACGAATGAAGGCATTACCAAGTAAGGAATAAAATATGACAGATTGTACTGCTATAGGAAAATAATTACCATCCCAAGCTTGATTAATTTTCAACAATGTAATTAAAGCATTATATCAGACTTATTCACTTATAGTTACATACATTTTCTTTTTTAAAAAATCATTCGCTCACTCTTACCAGCTTCTCTTTTTCTCTCTTTTGAAGGTAATAAGACAGAAAATGCAGCTTGTCTTGCCCTGGCATTATTATGCTGTCTAAGGGTCAAGATCAGAGCTGTTGAGAGCAAAAGGGACTGATTCAAAAAACCCTACTCAATTCAGTTCAGTTTTAGGTGTATAGCACTTTCAACAATAAATACTGTCACAAAGCAGCTTTACAGAAATCTGGAGTCGTGCTCAGTATGATCAGATTATGATCAGTGCTTGGGCCCCTCTCTTACTGTGCTGTCCCCTCTCTTACTGTGCTGTCCAAGTCAGATCAGTGCTTGGGCCCCTCTCTAAATGTGCTGTCCAAATCAGATCAGTGCTTGGGCCCCTCTCTAAATGTTCTGTCCAAGTCAAATCAGTGCTTGGGCCCCTCTCTAAATGTGCTGTCCAAGTCAGATCAGTGCTTGGGCCCCTCTCTAAATGTGCTGTCCAAATCAAATCAGTGCTTGGGCCCCTCTCTAAATGTGCTGTCCAAGTCAGATCAGTGCTTGGGCCCCTCTCTAAATGTGCTGTCCAAATCAGGTCAGTGCTTGGGCCCCTCTCTAAATGTGCTGTCCAAATCATGTCAGTGCTTGGGCCCCTTTCTAAATGTGCTGTCCATATCATGTCAGTACTTGGGCCCCTCTATAAATGTGCTGTCCAAATCAGGTCAGTGCTTGGGCCCCTCTCTAAATGTGCTGTCCAAATCAGGTCAGTGCTTTGGCCCCTTCTCTAAATGTGCTGTCCAAATCAGGTCAGTGCTTGGGACCCTCTCTAAATGTGCTGTCCAAATCAGATCAGTGCTTTGGCCCCTCTCTAAATGTGCTGTCCAAATCAGATCAGTGCTTTGGCCCCTCTCTAAATAGGCTGTCCAAATCAGATCAGTGCTTGAGCCCCTCTCTAAATGTTCTGTCCAAGTCAGGTCAGTGCTTGGGCCTCTCTAATGTTCTGTCCAAGTCAGATCAGTGCTTGGGCCCCTCTCTAAATGTGCTGTCCAAATCAGGTCAGTGCTTGGGCCACTCTCTAAATGTTCTGTCCAAGTCAAATCAGTGCTTGAGCCCCTGTCTAAATGTGCTGTCCAAGTTAGATCAGTGCTTGGGCCCCTCTCTAAATTTGCTGTCCAAATCAGATCAGTGCTTGGGCCCCTCTCTAAATATGCTGTCCAAATCAGGTCAGTGCTTGGGCCCCTCTCTAAATGTGCTGTCCAAATCAGATCAGTGCTTGGGCCCCTCTCTAAATGTGCTGTCCAAATCAGATCAGTGCTTGAGCCCCTCTCTAAATGTTCTGTCCAAGTCAGGTCAGTGCTTGGGCCTCTCTAATTAATTAATTAATTAATTTATCAATTTGTATAGCGCTTTTTACAATGGTACATTGTCTCAAAGCAGCTTTACAGAAATATCATTTATACATTTACAAGCGACTTACTAATGAGAGCACATTCACACACCAATGGTAGCAGAGCTTCCATGCAAGGTGCTAGCTTGCCATTGGGGGCAACTTAGGGTTCAGTGTCTTGCCCAAGGACACTTCGGCATGGGATCACCCGGGCCGGGATTCGAACCACCAACCCCACGGTTAGTGGATTAGTGGACAACCCGCTCTACCGACTGAGCCACAGCCGCCCTACAATCTGTCCTAATGTTCTGTCCAAGTCAGATCAGTGCTTGGGCCCCTCTCTAAATGTGCTGTCCAAATCAGGTCAGTGCTTGGGCCCCTCTCTAAATGTGCTGTCCAAATCAGATCAGTGCTTGGGCCCCTCTCTAAATGTGCTGTCCAAGTCAGATCAGTGCTTGGGCCCCTCTCTAAATATGCTGTCCAAATCAGGTCAGTGCTTGGGCCCCTCTCTAAATGTGCTGTCCAAGTCAGATCAGTGCTTGGACCCCTCTCTAAATATGCTGTCTAAGTCAGATCAGTGCTTGGGCCCCTCTCTAAATATGCTGTCTAAGTCAGATCAGTGCTTGGGCCCCTCTCTAAATATGCTGTCCAAGTCAGATCAGTGTTTTGGCTGCTCTCCTACTGTGCATTCAAAATCAGCTTCTGTCATGGGACACCACATTGTAGTTGAACAGTCCTCCAGTCTCTCCATTCCTCTTATGACCTCTGTGCCAACAAAATTCAGCTCTTTTGAAATCGCAATCTCAAAGTCCTTTTCCAGTAAATCTTTCAGTTCAACACAATATCTCCATGAAGCTTGACTCATTATCACCACTACATCACGGTCCACCAGCGCCAATCGATGGCTAGTTTGACTTTGCCGACCACATCACATCGATTTTGTCCTCACAACGTCAGACCAGACTACATCTGTCAGAATATGCAGAGCAACTGGGTCACTCCATGAAAACCTCAGCCGTTCAAATGTGTATAAATCACTGGCAATAAAATGAAACATTGCCGTGAATATAAATAAATATCATGATTAATGTAAGGTGTTACACCCTGAGATTAACATAATATAATTTCAGTGTCATCCTGTTTCTAAGTACTGCAAAAACATAACGCCATTCTAAATTCTCCCATTAATTAGCGTCCAAAAATGGTGACATTCCTTACCATACATAATAAAGTAATTAGTTTGTGCTTTAATTCCTACCGTTTCCTGTGATAAAAGTCTTCTTATTTTGCTACAGAGGCTATTTAATAGTTATCAATCGGGATGGTTGTTAGGGGTCATTTCACAGCCCATTTTGGGTGTAATAAAAAACTAGGTTTCCATTAGTAACAACAATATTTCTCTGTCAATCAGCACAATTTATGGTATATTAAGAAACCGAGGAAAATAACCAGAATTTAAGATTATAGATAAAATAAACATTTTAAAAGTTTGTAGATTTTTCATGTCCTGTTTTAGGAACATTACACTCGAAACAGCCTTATTCACAAGCTTCGAATTGAAATGGCACACTTATATAGCGCTTTTATCCAAAGCGCTTTACACTGTGTCTCATTCACCCATTCACACACACACACTCACACACCAATGGTAGCAGAGCTGCATGCAAGGTGCTAGCTTGCCATCGGGGGCAACTTAGGGTTCAGTGTCTTGCCCAAGGACACTTCGGCATGGGATCACCCGGGTCGGGATTTGAACCACCAACCCTACGATTAGTGGACTAGTGGACAACCCGCTCTACTGACTGAGCCACAGCTGCGGAATTTCCAACCAGACCCGACATTCAGGCATGATGTCCATCATCTGAGAGTACGTAAGCATGTCCTTCAAATAATCATTCAACGCAAGCGTTTTGACAATCTGTGACGTCCGTGTAAGTTACACCATGGTACACTCACAACGTTTCATGCAGGGTATAGTGAAGTCCATCCATCCATCCATCCATCTTCAACCGCTTACTCCTTTTCAGGGTCACGGGGGAACCTGGAGTCTATCCCACGAGGCATCGGGCACGAGGCATCGGGCACGAGGCATCGGGCACGAGGCATCGGGCACACCCTGGACAGGGTGCAGGGCACAATCACATACACACTCACACACACATTAGTACACTACGGACACTTTAGACACGCCAATCAGCCTAACATGCATGTCTTTGGAGGAAACTGGGGGAGGAACACACGGGGAGAACATGCAAACTCCACCCACATATGGCCCTGGCGGTACTCGAACCCCGGACCCTGGAGGTGTGAGGCGGACGTGCTAACCACTAAGCCACCGTGCGCCCGGTATAGTGAAGTCACTCGATTAATATATATTGCAACTACAATAACTGATATGGTCTTACCTTAACTTCCTAGTGATGCACTCTGTACCCAAGAAAATCTTGACGTCAGTGTTCTGAATCCTTCTTTTTGATTGGATCAAAAATAGACTAAAGAGATCTTTAGAATGGTCCATATTGTTGAACATTTTCAAACCTCTGTTTAAATTCATTGTCAAGAGGGCATGATGGCTTAGTGGTTAGCATGTTTGGCTCACATCTCTGGGGATGGGGGTTCGATTCCCGCCTCTGAGCTTTCATGCTCTCCCTGTGAGTCAGGGGTTTCCTCCGCCAGTCCAATGACATGTGTTGAAGGCTGACTGGCATCT
>JAFFST010047661.1:5160-15255 GCA_022414735.1 Noturus placidus
GGGGGAGAGAGAGAGAGGGAGAGAGAGAGAAAGAAAGAGAGAGGGGGAGAGAGGGAGAGAGAGAAAGAGGGAGAGAGAGGGAGAGGGAGAGAGAGTCTATTCTTATCCTTTCCAGCTAGTCTCTGAGCAGAGCTTTTAGCCTCCTCCCTGAGGCTTAAGATGACGTCTGTGGGATACACCTGGCTTACTGTGGCTCTGGGGGGAGGAGGGACCTGTGTCTAAGGAGAGCTGACAGACAGGCACAGGTTGTGCTATTCAGAACTGATTGGGAGTGGTGCAGCAAAGCCCGTGGATCTAATCAGACTCCAGTGCAGCTCTCATCACAGTCGGCTTGGATTAATCGTAGGTCGGATGGATGGGCGGCCGGATTAAGGATTAGCATTTAAAAAAGAATGTACCTATTTCGAGTGTTAACGACATTGTGTATGTAATCAAACATCAAAAGGCCTGTAATTAAAGAGTGAAGATATGGTGTTGCTTTGAAAGGGTTTTCTATATACACATTTTCATACAAAATACTCCTCGTCAATACCTCGGCGGAGCCCAGTCGTGGCGCGTACAGTCCAGCAACGTTCCAACATACGTCTTGTTCCGCCATGTCACATTAACCACCAGCATACCTGAAAAGATGAAAAGATTCTCATTATAGTGGAAGAATAATTCCACCGTCTCTGCTGTATATTTGTGCATCGAGCCTTCTTAGGGATGACGGAGTTCTTCCTCCATCCTTGTGACTCATTCATGAGCAGCCTCTCTCTGTATTCCCCGCACAGCTGTGGCAGATGTGCTGTTCCTATTTAAACAGATCAAATAGAGGTTTCTGAGGGCTGCACTCTCAAAGACACACTCCTGTTTTTACTGCCTGCTTCGTGATTACAGCGGGCTAAGAGCGGCAAGATGCAGAGTGAGTCATTTCTGGAGGAAAACTGGTTGATGGTGTCCTACGTCTGACTTTGCAGCAGTGAGCAGCCCTGCCTCTGCTTCGTCTAGCACTGTGCTGGTTGTGAGAAAAACAGCTGAGGCGAATAAAAGGACCGGATCAAAGAACTCCAATAGAAGGGATTGTCTGGGTGAGGGTTGCTATGATTGTGTGCTTCCGTTAGAGCGGTAATAATCAGCTCGGCTGACAGTATATTTACATTTACATTTATTCATTTAGCAGACGCTTTTATCCAAAGCGACTTACAAATGAGACACACTCACACACCAATGGTAGCAGAGCTGCATGCAAGGTGCTAGCTTGCCATCGGGGGCAACTTAGGGTTCAGTGTCTTGCCCAAGGACACTTCGGCATGGGATCACCCGGGCCGGGATTCCAACCACCAAGTAACTACGTGACTGAAAATGTTATCTCAGACGTTCTACTGTGCTGATAGGGTTAGCATGTAATGGCTGATATACTACATATGGCAAAGCATCAAGGATACATTTCAATGTAGTAACATTAAGTGAAACACACATTTAGTCACCACCTATTTAATCTTGCACAAGGAATGAAGTGATGAAAGGTTTATACAAAAGTCAGAGAGATGAAATCCAGAAGATGAGCAAGACACTCCTATTAAAGCACGCACAGCCCTTTTCCTCACTTTACACTCGAGGCAATTGTACTAAAATGCAGTCATTCCTGGCTAACGCTGATAAACACTCTCCAAAAATGTCATACGTAAAATCTCCTAAAACATGGCACGTGTAACTCTCTTCCCATCCGCCGTACGTCTCTCAGAGACTTCCAGACTGCAAGAGCTGGGCTTACTGCCGCTCCTTTGAAAAATGTCAATGGGGTCAGTGGAGGAGCACATTAGCAATGGCCCCCCCTGGTCTTCCTCCTGGAGTCATTAGCGTTCCTCCGGCCACCTGTCTGAGCCCCAGGGCTGACTCGGGGTGAATGGCCAATCGTTTTACCTCCTGTGCCCTTCAAAGGCCTTGGTGAAAGAAATAGGAGCTTGGCGTGTGCCCTTCTGGACTCTTACACTCCATTAATAAATACCTCTGAAGCAGTTAAACACATGCGCTCTCTGGTCCTTCACGGATCAGTGGCTCGGCAGTGCATCGTTGGGACTGTTCACAGCCAAGACTCATCTAGAATCTACAATTCTCTCAGCTAAACAAAGTGGCCTGTCTGCTGTCTAACGCAGGAGTGTCAAGAGATACCAAACATCTATGGTTCAAGCCATAGCAGTTACGGTTTTTGACGCAATACAAGAGAACCATGAAAAACCAGTGCTGAAGCAGTAGTCACACCAAACGAAATCATTCACTCAGCAGAAAAGCCTGGTCGCTCTAATTTCGTGCCAGCTTTATCTGGGTGAACTCTAACCTATGGACTCACAGGCCCCGGTTTTATGAGCCAACACAAATCAGGATTCCTGGACCATGGTTTCCTTGGACAATAAAATAGGAGAAGCTGCTTATTATTAAGTAGTAATCAGAGCCTGACTACTACTACTACTACCACTACCCCCCCCGAAGTTCTTCTTAGAAATGATGGCGAGCAATCAATCACATTTAACACAACCAGATCAGCAAATAAACTCTAGAGCTAATCAGTGAAGGCGTACAGTTCACTCGAAGTAAGGAAAGCTGTGGTTTACTTTACAACCACTAGGATTTTGTGAACATTTGGCTGCTGAATAAAAACAAAACCCTGGTTGATGAAGTAACCGAAAAAAAAAAGAAAAGAAAGAAACCGAATTATTAACCAAGAAACAGTGAGGCGTAATGATGAAGCTCAAGTGGCTGTAAGAGCCGCAGGGAAAGGCGCAGTGTGTAAAGCCGGGACTGACATCAGTATACTGGCATAAGTAATCCTGGCATGCCTGTGCTCCCTGGAACTGAGCCTTCTCTGGGCTTCTCTTCAAGAGCAATAAAGTTTGTAAAGATTTAGGGCTGACACTTGGAGGCATCAGCATGCATGGCTTCCATGGGTGGATGAGACACCAGCATGACCCTGGTGTGCCTCCAGCCTCCTGCCAAGGGGATTTGTGTCATGGTGATGGCTTGAAACATTGCCCTGATCTGTCTCTCGGTGTTCCATCAGGAGGTGAAAGCCGTCTAACCCGGAGCCTCCTAAATTTCATAAGCACGAGTGAGTCAGTGGAGAGCAAATAGACGCAGCTAATCTATTAATCCGGGAGGTATTCAGAGAAAATGTTAAACTCGAGTCTTCTTTTTCATATGGAATTAGCGACAACGTCGATCTTCGCGATGTGGGTGTGTTGAAGAATGTGTCTTATTCCATCACGTGTGAATTAAACATGCGTATTTTTAAGCCTCGGAGCTTTGGACTGCGCTGCACTTCGTTACTAAAAGCTGAACAACATTCAGTAATTGGGTGTATAAACAAGCTAGTTTACATATTTCATTATGCTAATGCTTCTTTCACGGTATCTTTATCCACAGTTCTCGTTCTAGCACATTTACTGGGTTATAATCAAAACATATGTGAGAGCTGATCTATATTTACACCCTGAATCTTTCAAGTAAACTCTAGCCAGGTCTGTTGGTAACTTCCCAAGCACATACAGTGCCCTGCATTAATATTGGCACCCTTGGTAAATATGAGCAAAGAAGGCTGTGAAAATGATTTATTGTTTAACCTTTCGAACTTTTGTTCAAAAGATTCAGAAAAATACTCTGCTGTCATGGATATCAAACAATTGCAAACAAAAGACAGGTTTATATAAAAAATCTTTATTAAATATAGGTGTGCAACAATTATTGGCACCCTTTTAGTCAATACTTTGTGCTACCTCCCCTTTTCTAAGATAACAGCTCTGAGTCTTCTCCTATAACGCCTGATGAGGATGGAGAATACATGGTGAGGGATCTGAGAGCGTTCCTCCATACAGAATCGCTCCAGATCCTTCACATTTCCTGTTTTGGATCATTGTCCTGCTGGAAGATCCAACCACGGCCCATTTGAAGCTTTCTAGCAGAGGCAGTGAGGATTTCATTTAATATCTGTTGATATTTGATAGAGTCCATGATGTCATGTATCTTAAAATGTCCAGGTCCTCTGTTAGAAAAACATCCCCAAATCATTAAAGCTCCGCCTCCATATTTAACCGTGATCATGAGGGACTTTTCCATACAGCTACCTCTCTGTGCTCCAAAACCTCCTCTGGTGTTTATTCCCAAAAAGCTCTATTCTGGTTTCATCTGACCATAGAACCCGATCCCATGTGAAGGTCCAGTAGTGTCGACACGCTCGAGATCGTGGTGGTGGAAATGGGCGTTTTCAATGCTTGTGCTATTTTCTTATAGCCACGCCCCATTTTGTGAAGCTCAACAACCTTTTTCAGAACATCACAGCTACATTCCTCGCTCTTACCCATCGTTATGAACGACTAAGGGAATTTGGCCTGTGTGTTACCTCAATTTTATACCCCTGTGAACCAGGAAGTCATGGTTGAACAATTTCCTGTTCCTAGTCACCCAGGTGTACTAAAAAATGTAAAATATCAAAGGGAATATACTTCAAATATATTTCTCTTATGAATTCATATGAGTGCCAATAATTGTTACCCCTATATTTAACAGGTGGGGTTTTTTTTTTTGATAAACCTGTGTTTTATTTGCAATTGTTTGGTATCCATGAGTAGAGTATTTTTGAGAAAATGTTAAACAATAAAGACAATTTTTTTTACAGTCTTCTTTGATCATATTTACCAAGGGAGGAAATGGGACCTGTCTTGTTGGGGACAACACTGGAGAGTACGATTACAAATCAGGTGTAGAAGAATAAAGACAAACAGTACTAAGTGTGTGGATTGTAAATAACAGTAAGGCTGAGCACACAGCAATCCTTATGATCACAGCAGCAGTTCTGAGGCAATGTTCGCAGATAACTGAGAGACGCTGAAGATAAACACAATGTTTTATCCTTTGAAAAGCATCAATAATAACAAGCACAGGACTGTTATCTCCTGGCAGGGCTGACATTTACAGAAGCACCAAGAACACCAAGACACAAGATTGTCAGTGATGTGGGCAGAGTCCTTAAAGGAACCGAGCACAATGGTAAGCCATATCAAAGTGCTCGAACTACACCCTGCCACCGGATCTCGCTGCTCCACTTTCCACCCACACACAGTGTCACGGAGATACCGATCTGCCCGCTTCCGCAAGCAGGGGGGGAAAAACAAAACAAGACACGAACTTCAAACACACCGAGGCATCCTGGTGGACCCGGCGCTGGCTCAGCTGGAGAAAGACGATCAAATGGAGCACATGCCAAGCAGACGGCCTCTTCCTTCTCCGGCATGTTTTCCAGAGGAGGAACAGATGAGAGGAGGAGGCTGGAAGCAGCAGGCCATAACTACCTCCCTCAAGCACTCCAAAGCAAGTAGAGGCCTTCAGTGCCCGTACACGCCCGGGGCTGGGAATGTCTACGACCTTCTTTCGTGTCCCTTTTTGAAGCGTAGTAAGGCAGGCTTATGAAAACACAAGCGTTCATACTCCAGTGAGGGCTATAAAATACAAAAATCAATTCAAAAAACTGCTCTCTGAATCAGAGGCAGTGTGTGTATGATGGAGGGTGGGGGAAAAAAAAAAGCAAATACTTAAGGGAGGTATACGCTGTGAATGCTGATGAGGCTCCTTTATAAGATGCTCAGGAGGACTGCAGTGGGCACATTGTGGGTGACTCATTTAAAGAACAAGAACAAGCCTACACCATACTGATGCCTAACTGGAGCTTTGATGCTAAGCACAAACTGCCAGGAACCGTTTAACATCCTAATTAACGTCGTAATCAAAAACCTCTGATGCTGCTCATTTGAAGTAATCCAAAAGCCTCTATTTAAACAGATTTGTCAGGGATGGACACCAGACAAGTAAATCCTCCAGTATGGTGAACTTGACCTAGTGGCCTTGCAAGACGAGGTCCGATCCCAACTGCAACAACGACGACAGGAACCTCAGCGGGTGGGGCTCGACCAGGATCAGCAGACCGGAGCAGATCATCACTGGCCACTCTTGGCCGGCGAAGAGAGACCGGATAAAGTATAAAGGATGGTGAACTAGTTAGCTAGTAAAATGCTTTAATCCAGACCAGAGATGCATAGCATCAGGTCTCATACACGCTCATCAATACCTGTACTAGTACAAAATACTCTCCATTTTGTAGTATCCAATACCATATGATTTAAGCCTAGTGTAGAAGATGAAGCAGCAGCAATAATCCAGTCCGTACAGGAGATTGAGATTGTTGTGGCTAAAAAAAAAAACGCATGATTTTTCTACGGCTTTAAATAAACAAGCAAACAAACAAATAAATAAGCAACTTTAATTGGAAAAATGGCAAACCACACAAAATAGTTCTGCACGGTCTTCCACAGTGATGTTTGTTGGTAAATGAGAGCTTTTAGCTGTACTCATGTTCCATGCATTTGAATCGAAGACGGCTTTGGCTGAATGCACGTTGTGATGATGTCACATGACGCGTCTTGGCCCAAATCTTCGGTAATTTTGAAAAATCTCACGCCAATTTCTGCAATCGTGAAATCCTGGAGGGACTAAATCGAGTTTTTTTTTTAATTCCTTACGCCTACAAATAAGCTGGAAAATACATAGAACATCATACAAACAATGGACCAAGTTGTGGCCTTGGCAGAGTCACTAAGAAAACAGACATCTGGTCCAGATGCATGTTTGTCTTTGGATGCACCACCTGTCAGTCATTATCGACAGACCCTACAGGCCACTGTAGATCCTGGGGGGAGGAGTTTTGAGAACATAAGACTACCTAATTCACCGTTACATTTTTTCCTCGCATATACAACATTGTTAGGAAGTCGGGGTCAGAGTGCAGGGTCAGCTATGAAGTGGTAGTGGTAGCTCAGTGGTTAGGATGTTAGACTTGTGATTGGAAGGTTGCGAGATCAAATCCTAGCACCGCCAGCTGCCACTGCTGGGCCCTTGCGCAAGGCTCGTAAGCTTCAACTGCTCAGCTCTGCACAAGGGCGTCTGCCAAATGCCATAAATGTAAATATTGCGTTCCTGGATCACCCACCCAACAGTGGCAGCTTGGATTCTTATGGCTCTGGATTCTGATCAGAAATCCAGAGCCTTAACGACTGAGCCACCAGGGCAACAATTAATTTGTGGCACTAATGAACAGATAACGAAATGAAATGACCGCAATCAAAGCAACTGCACACTTGAAGTGGACCTACAGCATCTTCATACAATACAAGTAACCTGATAAACCATCATAATGTGTAAACAGTACCTTTAAAACCACTTTTCCACTGCACGGTATGGTTCGGCTCGCTTTACTTTTACGCTACGGTTTAGTGTCACCTCAACGTAGGTGCCATCTTCTACTCGCCTTCACGCAGGGATAATGTATTATCGGCGCACTGTACAAATACACGCTCAGGCCGTATTCCATTTATTTACATTACATTTATTCATTTTAGCAGACGCTTTTATCCAAAGCGACTTACTAATGAGACACACTCACACACCAATGGTAGCAGAGCTGCATGCAAGGTGCTAGCTTGCCATCGGGGGCAACTTAGGGTTCAGTGTCTTGCCCAAGGACACTTCGGCATGGGATCACCCGGGCCGGGATTCCAACCACCAACCCTACGATTAGTGGATTAGTGTACAACCCGCTCTACCGACTGAGCCACAGCTGCCCTATTCCAAACTCCTTTCCTGTTCACTGACCCTATTAAGGCTGCAAAATAACAGCGCTCTAGAACCTACGTAGTGTTTATATGAGTCGGTTAGATTCAGCCGCGGCAGGAGCGACTTCGATAAACGCCTGTTTGGAAATTGGTAACAAGACCGAAACCTGACCGAGATAATGAAACATAATTTTCAATTAGTAGAATGTTACCATACGCAAAGTATGTATTAAGTGACATTTATTCAGGCACAATACAGAACCACTCGTTAAGGAGAATCCTTACTCCTTCCTCAGTGCGTGGCTCACAGTTAGTTTCGGCCCGGCTCACTTGGAACTTCGACCGAGGCGGTACTAAAAAATGGACCAGGTATCAGCGACTATATAGAGTGGAAATCCCCCAAAAAGCGAGCAGAGTCGAGTCATACCGTGCAGTGGAAGAGCGCCATGATCTAGAGATGCTAATACACAGGCCGTCGACCTGAGTGTGCAGAACTTTTGTTAAACTCAATAAAGTGTCATATTTTTTTTACTTTGTTTTAGCTACTTGTCCACTGGACAGCTCCGAGTAAAAAGCCCAGACCCAAGATGTGCCCTGTGGGTCATTTCTGAAACTGAAACCCCCTCAGCGTCCTTACCGTCCTCGGTCTCCTGCCACACGATGCCCTCCAGGTTGACGCTTGTTCCGGGCTCGCAGGGCCCCAGGCACTCGGGCTCTGTGCTCAGCGCCACGTCGGACGTGTTGACTGCCACCGAGCGCGTCCGCACCATCAGCTGCTCACACGGCGAGGCGATGTCACTGTTTCCCACCGAGGCTAAAAGGTGGAGCGGAGGTGGAGCCGGCGTAGAGACCGGAGACTCCATCTGAATGACCAGGGAAACAGGAAGAAGAAAAACCCAGTCAGTAAGAGGTACGGCGATTAAAAAACAAACACGTTGATCCTCAACCAAAATTTTTTTTTTTTTTTTTAAAGTACACGGAAAAGCTGAAAATATCTCAAACATCCATAACAGGAAATGAAACACACAGCATCTGCAAGCCAAACAGAACAGAAGACAAGGCTGTTTAATGTTGGACTAATTAAAATGGAAAACTTTCATGAGAGTACAATCGAGCTCCACAGACGAAGGAATAAAATGAAACGACTTAAGCACAAAAGCATGACCATAATAATAAATAATTTAAAAAATCGAGACGTTTGTGAGTTAATGTCTCAGGCATTGGGTGGAATTCTGGCTCTGATAAGATGAAAGCCATCAGGAGATCCACAGAGAGAAGGGGGGGGGGGGGGGGGGGAGGGGGTCTTGGAGAAGAGCAATGGCGCAATTATCATACTGGAGTGAGATCATAACAGACTCAAAATTTCCATTCCTTTCTTTGAGTCCCGGCACGAAACATGGCGCTGAAGCAAAGCTCTAATGTTGTCTTAACCACTTGGTGATTTATGATCAGCGTGGCTTGCCAAAGCAGTGGCTGGTGTGTGAACAGCACGAGCAAGTCATCATCCGACCGTCAGATCTCCAGCAAGCACAGACCCTACCACACACTTTCCCCAACACCACCACCACTTTCAGCCGACATCACCGCGGCGTGCCTTCGTCCTGCCTTCGGAGAGATCGCTGGCCATATTCGAGGCCATCACTCATCCAGGCAGTTTACAAGCGCAGGCTAGTCTTCACACCGGTGCACGTGAATGGTAAATGGCTCACTTATATCCAAAGCTCACTTTTATCCAAAGCGCTTTACATTGTGTCTCATTCACCCATTCACACACACACACTCACACACCAATGGGAGCAGAGCTGCATGCAAGGTGCTAGCTTGCCATCGGGGGCAACTTAGGGTTCAGTGTCTTGCCCAAGGACACTTCGGCATGTGATCACCCGGGCCGGGATTCCAACCACCAACCCTACGATTAGTGGATTAGTGGACAACCCGCTCTACCGACCGAGACTCCGCCCTAATACATGTACTTCATGGATAAGGAGTTAGAAACCTGATTAAAAGCAAAACACTGCTATGCACTGAAAATACCATTCGATCATTACTGTTTACGAATCTCACAGAACGAACCTGTCTGATGGCAGTTTATTACACTTCACCTTTTCAAGTCACAGTTATTATAAATGAGGCGTTATATATTGAGTTTTTATTGAACACATACATTACAGCACAGTGAAATTCTTTTCTTCACATACCCCAGTATGTCAGGAAGTTGGGGTCAGAGTGCGGGGTCAGAGTGCGGGGTCAGCCAACAATTGTAATTTAAAAGTCTGGAAAAGATAGTCTTGGTATAGTCTTGTTTTGCCAAATGAAAAAAGTTGACATTTTCACCCGTTTTCGGTCATTTTTGGTTTAGAATCAAAAGGTAAAAATTACATTCAAAATGCCTACACCTGCATCCTAAACCCCACCGCAGCATACCGGTACACTGGTGGCCCGCTGTTTTGACCTCCTA
>JAFFST010047661.1:16015-28035 GCA_022414735.1 Noturus placidus
GAGTCACGTGGGCCGGGAATCGAACCGCCAACCCTATGATTAGTGGACAACCCGCTCTACCACCTGATCCTCAGCCGCCCACAGATCTGGCTGCGGGTTTTTTCTTCTTCGAAATTCGCGATGCAGTTTTTTGTGTGCGTGTTTATTCGTTGCTCTAGTTAGGACTTTCTTAAGGAGATGTTTAACATTCATGACAAGTCTTCAGTCAGTCCGTACAGGATTTCACAGAGTTGTTTTTATTGTCGTGATGCAACTGGTCAGCTTTTTTTTTTTTTTTTTCATTTCTTTTCCAGAAAACTACTCGGATTGGAGAAAGCGCGATCGTACAAAATAGTTTTTTTCACAGGTGATGTTTGTTGGTAAACGAGAGCTTGTAGCTCTACTCATGCTCGACGCACGTGAGTCGTAGAGGGCTTTTATGTACGGCGGGGCGGAGTGATTTAACATGCACGCATTTGGGGAAACCAGAACTTACAGCAAAAGACAAAATCAAGTTATCTGGACTAAAAGCAAAAACAACATCTGAACCAAGTTTGGATTCTAGCACATGTGCTCCGTTCAGTCGCTCAAACATCTCACTATTTTACAAATCGCAGAAATGCCAACAAACCTCACCTGGAAAAGACTGTGAATTCCTGTACGGGCTAATCATTAGCACTCATTAGCATCCCCATCATATCTCCGTATCGCTACATCACCAGACCTGCCTGGCCTTTTATCACGATTTAGGAGTTCACAAGATTGACACAAATGTCATGTGTACCTGCAATACAACGAGCAGATCGTTGGTGCGAAACGCGAGCCAAATTTCGCAACGTGCTGAAGAGAAAAACACCACCAACCAACACCTTTATACCATTTCTTTCCACGAAATCCGTCTCAGACCAAACCAATACTGTTCGCAAAGTTTACGAAACTAAAACAAAGAACTGACTAAGAACTCCACGAAACCTGATGCGAAACTCAAGAGCAAATCGGACCTTTGAGTACAACGAGTAAAGCGAGCAGAACTAGTTAAAAGTGGATATAATAATACTCGCAATCCTTTCTTTCAGTTTACGCCCACCTAATGGAAAACACTGTCACCACGTTGGGAGATATTTGCAGTTCGGACGTTGGATGGGAATTTTCCGGCTCTCGCGTGGCTACAGATTTGATTCTGGGTGCTACCAAACGCTTTTGTTTGGGAATAAACCAAATGAAAGCACGTCTGGGCGGCTGTGGCTCAGTCGGTAGAGCGGGTTGTCCACTAATCCACTAATCGTAGGGTTGGTGGTTCGAATCCCGGCCCGGGTGATCCCATGCCGAAGTGTCCTTGGGCAAGACACTGAGTTGCCCCCGATGGCAAGCTAGCACCTTGCATGCAGCTCTGCTACCATTCGTGTGTGAGTGCGTCTCATTTGTAAGTCGCTTTGGATAAAAGCGTCTGCTAAATGAATAAATGTAAATGTCTGAGGGCTCTAAATACACCAATTTGTGGTGTCTGGCCACACGTCCGTGGCCGATTGTCTTCAATAACAATAGGGATGACGGAACGTTTCATTTTAAGCACAGCAGCATCGCACTCGAGATGCCCTATGAAGTAATCACGCACCACTGCTCAGTTAAAGACCACGCCGTGAACACACGACGGCGACTAGTTCGCTTTCTGAGCACAAATCCAATCACGCTCGACATGATTTCATCGTATTAAATAATCGTGGTTTTTTTACGTACACAATAACATGCATGCGAAGGAGTCGACGGACGTTCTGAGGGAACGAGAACCAACACCTTGCCATGTCCACATGTGGTAGGAAACTGAACAACCGACCAAACACACACACGCGCACACGCACGCACGCACGCTCGCTCGCTGGAAAATCAGACTAGTGAGCAGGAGGCCATTCTTCGGGCGAGCGTGAAACACAAAAACGGGAGCTGTTGAAAACACTCGGCAGATTACACATGGCAGCTGGGCCTGCATACACTTAACACTTCAAAGCCCGACTCCATTTCGCTCGCCGTGTAACTTACAACGTGTCGAGAAGGAAGTAAAGCAATCTGTCCAAACAAAAACACCACAATCCCTGTAATCGCTACTGATCCATCAAACCGTGACATTTGTGCACTCGATTTCTTTTTAAAGCAATATTACGACTTCAAGCACAAACACGCGTGTGCCAACATTTAATGCGCGTCACGTTTTTCGCCGATATCCGGACGCTCGACGCCTTTCATTTCAGCGGGGGAAAAAAAGTAGTCGTTTATTTCTTAATTGCCAATTTAAGTTTGAGCTCTAGAAATAAAAGCGCGTCGACGAGACAGCTGTGTGTTCTTTTCTTCAAGCGCAAGGTGAAAAACAGGGCAAAAATGTGCACTTAGCAAGTGAATTACAGCGCTCCACGCAGCCGTGCTTCGGTCTCTGGACGCGTGCGGAGAATGGTTTATCCGTTTTGGGTGTGAAGATGTGATGGGAGGAGGATGAGGTGTGACAACGCCACAAGTGAACAAGAGCCAGCATTTTCTCTGCACACTTTGTGGGTGGGATAATTGTTTTTTTTTGTTGTTGGTGTTGTTTCAAGAAAGAAAGAAAAAGAGAGAGAGAGAGAGAGAGACACAGAGAGAGAGAGAGAGAGAGACAGAGAGAGAGAGAAAGAAAGAAAGAAAAAGAGAGAAAGAGAGAATATTCTTGTTACTTCTGCACGGTATATCGGCACTACGGTAGTATCGCGATACTGAAGCTTTAAAATACCACAGATGCCAGTGTATTTATTTATTTAAAAAACGGTAGCGGCGTTAATACGGTGGTACCGTAAGTAACGTTTCATTTCACCTAAACTCTTGACCTTAATCCTGAAACCTTTGCGTGTAAATATTAAACGTGGCCGTGTTTGACAGCAAGCCAGCTAATGTGTTCACATTCAGTTATTTACTCCTAATGTGTTCATTCTTGGTGCTCCGAGGAGGATTTCCTCGTGTATGATTTCACTAACCAACCCCCGCCCCCCACACCACCACCGCCGCCGCCACCACCAATAGCCAAGTGTGTCAGTTTTCTTTAACGGGGGTGCTTGAAAGTTTGTGAACCCTTTAGAATTTGATACATCTGTATCAATATGACCTAAAACATCATCAGATGTAGATAAAGAGAACCCAATTAAACAAATATTATAGATGCTTATTTATTTATTGAGGAAAATGATCCTGTATTACATATCTGTGGGTGGCAAAAGTATGTGAACCTATGCTTTCAGTATCTGGTGAGACTCCTTTGTGGAGCAATAACTGCAACTTAGCATTTCGAGTAACTGCTGATCGGTCCTGCAGATCGGCTTGGAGGAGTTTTAGTTCCTCAGTACAGAATGGCTTCGGCTCTGGGATGCTGGTGGATTTCCGCACGTCAACTTTTTGCTTCAGGTCCTTGCACAATATTTCTATTGGATTGGATATATGGCGGCTGTGGCTCAGTCGGTAGAGCGGGTTGTCCACTAATCCGCTAATCGTAGGGTTGGCGGTTCGAATCCCGGCCCACGTGATCACATGCCGAAGTGTCCTTGGGCAAGACACTGAACCCTAAGTTGCCCCCGATGGCAAGCTAGCACCTTGCATGCAGCTCTGCTACCATTGGTGTGTGAGTGTGTCTCATTTGTAAGTCGCTTTGGATAAAAGCGTCTGATAAATGTAATGGATTAAGGTCAGGACTTTGACTTGGCCATTCCAAAACATGAACTTTATTCTCCTTTAACTGTTCTGTGGTAGAATAACTTGTATGTTTAAGGTCGTTGTCTTGCTGCATGACTCACTCTCTCTTGAGATTCAGTTCATGAACAGATGTCCTGACATTTTCCTTTAGAAGTCACTGGTATAATTCAGAATTCATTGTTCCATCAATGGCGGCAAGTCGTCCTGGCACAGATGCAGCAAAACAAGCACAAACCATGATACTACCACCACCATGTTTCACAGATGAGATAAGGTTCTTACGCTGGAATGCAGTGTTTTCCTTTCTCCAATAACGCTTCTCATTTAAACCAAAAATCCTATTTTGGTCTCATCTATACACAAAATATTTTTTCAGTACATTTATTCAATTAGCAGATGCTTTTATCCAAAGCGACTTACTAATGAGACACACTCACACACCAATGGTAGCAGAGCTGCATGCAAGGTGCTAGCTTGCCATCGAGGGCAACTTAGGGTTCAGTGTCTTGCCCAAGGACACTTCGGCATGGGATCACCCGGGCCGGGATTCCAACCACCAACCCTACGATTAGTGGATTAGTGGACAACCCGCTCTACCGACTGAGACACAGCCGCCAGTAGCCTTCTGGCTTGTACATGTCCATGGGTTCCTTTGCGACCTCATGGACTATTACATGTCTTGCTCTTGGAGTGATTTTTGTTGGTCCACACTCCTGGGGAGGGGCACAATGGTCTTGAATTTCCTCCATTTGTACACAGACTGGAGAATGGTGGAGTCCAAACTCTTTAGAGATGGTTTTGTAACCTTTACCAACCTGAAGATCATCAACAGCTCTTTTCCTGAGGTCCTCAGAAACGTCCACAAACATGTGTTGTGATTGATAGATCCCTGCTCTAAATACAACAGGGCGCTCACTCACACCTGATCGTCATCCCATTGATTGAAATCACCTGACCCTAATCTCACCTTCAAATTAAACTGCTAATCCTAGAGGTTCACATACTTCTGCCACTCACAAATAGGTAATCTTGGATCATTTTCCTCAAATAAATAAAAGTAATAATTGCGTCTCATTTCTTTAATTGGGTTCTTGTCTACTTTTAAGACTTTGGGGTCATATTTACGCAGATATATAGAGAACTCAAAAGGGTTCACAAACTTTCAAGCACCACTGTATTATTAAATTTGTTTGTTAGGAAGCCTATACATCAGGATGCACATTATGAATCATTAAAGAACACTGGAATTTCAGAGCTGGGCACTAAATGAGAAAAAAGTTTACACCCCCCCGGCTCTTAATGTATCGTGTTGCCGTCTTGAGCATCAGTGAATGTTTGGACTTTATGTAATAGTCGTGTATGAGTTCCTCAGTCGACCTCAGCGTATAAAGATGGATCAACATCATATAGTCGCTGTTAGAAAGGGGTCAAATATGCAGAAGATGCTGGAGAAGTAAAGAATGTGCCGGACCTGGAGGATTTTTCTGAAGAACAGTGGGCAGTTTAACTGCTCAGGATGAAGAACTCTCACAAAACATAAACACAGTCGCTGATCGTCCAGGTAACGACACACGGGATTAAAGATCAAACATGTGTAAACTTTTACGTTTCCATTTTATTCATTTAGCAGACGCTCTTATCCAAAGCGATTTACAAGCAAAGCGATACATCAAGTGGAGAACAATACAGGTAGTGCAACCATACAAGATTTATAAAGGAGTTCTAGAGAAGCAAAGTGCGCAGAGTCGAGGTGTAAGTGTCACAGTAATGTGGGGTTGGCGTTTTATGGGTTGGTTAGGTGTTGAGGGAAGAGGTGGGTCTTTAGCTGTGTTTTGAAGTTGGTGAGACACTCTGTGGTCCGGATTGAGGTTGGAAGTTCATTCCACCACTGAGGAACAGTTACATTTACATTTATTCATTTATCAGACACTTTTATCCAAAGCGACTTACAAATGAGACACACTCACACACCAATGGTAGCAGAGCTGCATGCAAGGTGCTAGCTTGCCATCGGGGGCAACTTAGGGTTCAGTGTCTTGCCCAAGGACACTTCGGCATGGGATCACCCGGGCCGGGATTCCAACCACCAACCCTACGATTAGTGGATTAGTGGACAACCCGCTCTACCGACTGAGCCACAGCTGCCCCTTTACAGTTAGTGTGAAGGTTCTGGAAAGGGACCTCGAGTCACGATGCGCAGGCACGACTAAGCGTCGGTCGTTTTTGAACTGGTTTGTTTGTGTAAATTCACTTTTTGTTCTGTTTTGTGGACCACATGTATTGAAAAATAACTTATTTAAGGCAGGACTAAATAAAAAATAAGCACAATTTTTATGATCTCAATAAATAAATAAATTAAATTAAATTAAATAAAGATTCTATAAATAAAGGATTATATAAACTCAATTACGATCTCAACTGTACCTAGATGGATGTCGTGTATCGCAGAAAGGTCTTTGTAATTGTAATGATACTCACTTCTAGTCTGTAATAATGCACTTAACTAGCTCACCACGTCGTTAGAACACGCTAGCTACCGCATAGCCAACGAGATTTCTGGGCGTGGGACTTAGCAACACACAGAAGCTTCCACTTACATAGTGCTCCAGCTAATGGATTGATCATCGGTCCGTCTCTGTAGAACGAGCATTACAGTCATTAAAATGCACGGCCTGTGCTAAACATACTCTGCTCACCCAGATGTACAGGGATATTTATGTAAGTAATCAAGGACGATACACATTAATATAAAAAAAGAAATGTAAAATGTGCCAGATTTAGCCAAATTGGCTAATTTTCATCTGCAGTCACTAGGCACGTTGATAACTAAATAGAAAAGAAAATATATATGTGACAATATACGTAGCTCCAGTACAAATGGGAGAGCTGGGAGCAGCTCATAAAGCCCAAGCGGAACGGAACGCAGCGACTAAGCATCGGATTTATAATTTATAACAAAGACGATCCAGAGCGATCTACCGGATTATGACATTTCACAAAGAAACAAAATGGCTTTTCATACCGAGCCACGCGTTCCCCTCGATCCCCCGGTCCTCGACATGTTTACCTGTTGCTAAGAGATCCACAAAAGACCCAGCGTTTCCCTCTAAACCTCTTTACAGGAAGTAATATCGCGAGAATAAAACAACTGCCTCTCTAGGCAGCCGACTAAGCCGAATCCATCGATCAATCTGTGAACGAGAACCGCGCCCGGGGCCGAGATACGCCGACGCGATCGATGACGCCTAATAAGCAGGAAATATGCAAATCAAACCCAGGATGCCCCATTTTTCATTTCGGATCAATACTCTGATGAGGATTCTTTCTTTCGCAATTATCGCAAAGGATTAATCGTGTAAGTATTAGGAGATCCTACAACCAGATAATAACAAGCGCTGCTTAGCTGAGCCATGTATACAAATCTGATCCGCTGTATAAAACCCCCCCACAGTTTTTTACTTGTCAAAATTCACGAGATTGCGTACTGTTTATCTTATAAATGGGGGTCAATATAATGCTGATTTTTTTTCCTGGAAAGGATCTAGAGTCTAGTAAACACTGCTCATCTTCTCCACCTTGCTAGCTAGATAGCTAGCTTGTATCACTGCGTCCATCAACACTGACATTTAACGTCTCACAGTTAGCGCAAATACATATGGAATACTTTGGGTAGAAAACAACAACAACAACAACAACAACAGGTGTTTGCCTTAACACCTGACACAGGAAAAAAGTTCTTAAAGCAGGCGAGTTTTGACCGTAAACAGCACCAGAGCCGAATATCATATCACAGGGCGGCTGTGGCTCAGTCGGTAGAGCTGATTGTCCACTAATCCACTAATCGTGGGGTTTGTGGTTCGAATCCTGGCCCGGGTGATCCCATGCCGAAGTGTCCTTGGACAAGACACTGAACCCTAAGTTGCCCCCGATGGCAAGCTAGCACCTTGCATGCAGCTCTGCTCCCATTGGTGTGTGAGTGTGCACTTCTAAGTCGCTTTGGATAAAAGCGTCTGCTAAATGAATAAATATATATCATACATCATAGGATGACCGTCAATTCCATCCGCCTCCTAAAATATGAAGCTCATCAGGTTTGTTTAAAAGCTTTGAATCTAACGCAGTCCTACCAGGATTTTGCGATCGCGGAAATGAACAGAAAGCCATAATTATTCCGAAGAGCTTGCAATTTCTCAGAATCACCGCAGATGTCGTGCGGATTCGGGCCGAGACGCGTCATGTGACACCGTCAGTCAAACGCCCGCGTCGAGTCATGTGTGTCGGACACGAGTACAGCTCAAAAGGTCTCGTTTACCCACAAACATCGCTGTGGAAATTGCCTGCATTTGCAATTTTGCCAGTTCAGGTAGTTTTCTGCAAAACAAAACAAAAAGCACAGACACGCCGCAAACTGCATCGCAGTAAAATTCGTTTGTGGACACAACAATCACAGAAAGAAAGAAGACAAAAAAAATAGCCTCGGTGAAATCCTGCATGGACTGCTAAAGAAAACACCAGGTTTGCTCTTTTCACTTTGTGGACAGAAACCCTACAGGGGGCCGCCCGAATCGTATCCAGAGATGGGTCTGGGATCCGACGTTCCCGCGAAAACTCAAAGGTGGTGTCTTTTCAGGAGAATATCGACCAGTTTATTCGCACGTCAACCAAGTTAAATGTTACTGAGATTAGCTGGTTGCATGTCCAGTAGTGTCCAGTGTCTCTAAACACCAGCTGGCGCAGACAAGGATCAAGTTATTTCAGGAGATGTCTGCTCTCTGATATAACCCCGAGACTGGCTAGCTAGCAAACTAACATTAGCTACATGTGGGGAAAAAAGAAAGTCATTTACATTTACATTTATTCCTTCAGCAGACGCTTTTATCCAAAGCGACTTACAAATGAGACACACTCACACACCAATGGTAGCAGAGCTGCATGCAAGGTGCTAGCTTGCCATCGGGGGCAACTTAGGGTTCAGTGTCTTGCCCAAGGACACTTCGGCATGGGATCACCCGGGCCGGGATTCCAACCACCAACCCCACGATTAGTGGATTAGTGGACAACCCGCTCTACCGACTGAGCCACAGCCGCGAATAAACACGAATAAGTCCAGCAACTGAATAAAAGTAAAGAGCAAAAGTAGTTCGACGTGTACAAAAATACTTTGGAATCGAAAGTTAAAGTAAACCTGAGCGACTGAAAACATGAGCTAGCTGTTCATTGGTCATGTCTCCAAAAGCCCCGCCCCTCCACACAGGTCTCAGTAACTAAAATAAATCCTAAAAACAAACCGCATAATCAGATTAAAATGACAGCAATATCCCCCAGTTCCTTTAATGCATTTACACGCGAGTGCTTACGAATCAAACCGAAAGTCTTTCACGGACAGAGGAAATACACGCCATGTCTTACTTCTGCGTTTCGAAACTAGGTGGAGAACTGCAGGAAGACGTGATGCCGATTCGTTCTCCAGTACATCACATACTGTAGTAAAAAAAAAAAAAGGCTAGTTTAAGCCTAAACGTTCAGAGCTTGGAATTCAACCTTACCATTTGTTCTCTGGGAAGCAAACGCTCCAATACCAAGTTCTGTCTCGGCGGCGTTTTTATCGTGTTTGAAGGAAGTATCCCGGTTTTCCGTGGCGGATGAAAACCTGTCGCTCGAGTACTTTTACAGTTTGGATATGATCGCAAGCTGAACAGCCAATCCCCAGCACCTCGACATGCGTGACGGCGGGCTGATTTATCGATCGCGTCGTATCGTGGCAGCAAAACCGATCCGGGTTAAATCGGTCATCTATCTCAGCTTTACATTAAAAACAAAAACAAAACTGAAACTGATAGACGAGTGAAAGCGACAGGCTTGCAGAACGGAGCCGAACGTGTGTGTAGAAAGCTGTCGGGTCATGCCTTTAAGGAGTAATATGTCAGCTCTACTTCACTGCTCCGTGGCTTGCTAAGATAACCGAGCTGCGCTGATCAGATTACTCAGCTCGAGCTCTTAAAAAAGTCCTGCACTCTTAAGCGTATTTTCTGCTCTCCCTCCTTTCACAAGACGAGCTGCTAAGCCAAGCTGATATTCAATCAGACATGACGCTCTGATCGCGCGAGTCAATTCTGCTGCTCTCTCTCGCTCAGACACACACCACGCTATATACCACAAACTCTCCAGATCACACTCTGTCCCCTCCTTTAGAAAACCGGCAGAACGAGACTGGACTACTACGACGCGGATTTATTCGTATTTAAATGAATTGAAGAACAGAAAAAGCGTTCGGTCTTCTGGAGATCGTGATGCGGAAGAGGGCAGATAGCGCTTTCCTCCCAGCGTGTTACACGGCAGGCTAGACGCAGGCTACGTCTACATTAATCCGGATCTATCCGAAAGCGCATCTTTTTCTGCCTTCCGTCCATTCATGAGACGAGGAAAATGAGGAAATACAAAGCAAAGCGATGTATCAAGTGGAGAACAATACAAGAGTCCGGATTGAGGTTGGAAGTTCATGCCACCACTGATGGACAGTTAGTGTGGAAGTTCTCCAAAGGGACCTTAAGCATCGGTCGCTAATCGAACGCGGATTGCGCGAGGGGAAAATAAACCTTCAGAGAGAGTACTGAGGTAGGGGGCGCTGTTCCAGACAAGGTCTTGTAGGTGAGCATCAAGGCTTTGAGGTTGATACGGGCGGCTACAGGAAGCCAGTGGAGGGGGATGAAGAGGGGTGTGTCATGGTTTTATAAGAAATCGAAGATGTTCGAAAACGTTGCGTACGTGACGCCATCTACTCGAAACAAAACAAGATGGTGGACGATGTGCTGCAGCTGTTGAGCCTGCGATCCAGTCGGATAGCTCTGTTAAAGATTAACGTCGCTTTGCACAACATTCAGATTGCATTCTGAGACAAAAACGCCTGACGGAAATAACGTAGCGTCTTACGTTTTTTTTTTTTTTTTTCCTCGGAGGAAAGCGTTTGCGTGTAGACGGTGTAGCAGTGTAGACGGACAGATCTATCCGGATCAAAACACATTCCTCATTCACGATGAAACAAAACCAAACACCACCGTTCCTCCTTCTACACCGTGACCAAAGCACCCAGATGTTGTACCAAATGACCTCATAACACACAGCGGAAGCGGTGAGACTACAGAAAAGGGGGGGGAACTTCACACCCCCCCACCCAAAAAAAAACAACAAAAAAAACGGAGAAACAATGTCAGAGAGCTGTGTCGTAAAACAAATGTTTCAGATAATATACTGAATATTAAATTCTAAAAATAGCTGCTAATAATAGCAAATAATGACAAAGATGTATGAAATAAATGAATAGAGCGAGCTAGTGAGTCATGGCTCCAAACTAGTCGCGTTACACAAACACACCGGGTTTATTAAATCAGATTTTCACCCAAGATCTCGACAGAACAAAGGAAACTCATTCAGCTCGACTCGGGGTTTATTTGTACAGCGTGTTTAACAGCGAGTTAGAGCTTCACACAAATATATAACTTCAGGGTCGAGATTATACATGTAGGAATTTATCCTTAACGAGCAGCCAGAAGGTGGCGGTGGTGAGGGAGATGATATGAGGAAGAAACCTGGGAACTCGTCCTCATCAGGGTGACACCAGATAGTGTGATTATAAATAAATACACCCCTTCTATATGTGCGCTAATACTACATGGTCAGTTGTGTAATTGTAGTCCTAAAACTGTAGTCCTAGCAATCACAGCCTGACTGTTCAAATGAATCGAGGTCCAAAGTGTCACAGTCTACGGGTTTGTTCACAATTTCCAGCAGTACAGTAGTGCTAGTACTGAACGTATTAAACAGTTTAAAAACAAAAGAAAAATGACACTTTTCATTGATGATATTACATTTACATTTATTCATTTAGCAGACGCTTTTATCCAAAGCGACTTACAAATGAGACACACTCACACACCAATGGTAGCAGAGCTGCATGCAAGGTGCTAGCTTGCCATCGGGGGCAACTTAGGGTTCAGTGTCTTGCTTAAGGACACTTCGGCATGGGATCACCCGGGCCGGGATTCCAACCACCAACCCTACGATTAGCGGACAACCCGCTCTACCGACTGAGCCACAGCCACCCTATGATACAGAAGACGAAACGGAGGAAAGCGCTTTAAAAACTGATTTTAGAACTGTAAAGATTAAGTGTACTGCTTTCACGGCAGATCAGCTGTGAAAACGTTCAGGATCGTTCGGAGTGTGTCCCAACTGATCACGATATCGATATTACACGGTCGTATTCGTCTTAACAACGATTCACAGGATCAAAAATCAAAATTCACAGGATCACTCTAGCCTACCCTGACTAGACTTTC
>JAFFST010047661.1:46246-63996 GCA_022414735.1 Noturus placidus
ACACTGAACCCTAAGTTGCCCCCGATGGCAAGCTAGCACCTTGCATGCAGCTCTGCTACCATTGGTGTGTGAGTGTGTCTCATTAGTAAGTCGCTTTGCATAAAAGCGTCTGCTAAATGAATAAATGTAAATGTACTGCGACCACGCCGAAGTCAATAGTTTTCCCCAGAACTGTCGATCTGACAATTTCCCAGTTTTTTAATGAATTAAAAAACCTTTAAAGCCATTTATAGCTACATTTAATGTTGTGGAAGATCCATGTGACATGGTAGTTCCTCTTATTGCTTACGTTATAACCGCTACAGCGCCCTCCACTAGTATTGCCGTTATCTTGGCAAAGCGAGGTAGCACAAAGCATTGACGATAATTGTTTAAACCAAGTTATACATTTTTCTTTGGATAAGCCAGTATTGTGTTCTGACATCCACGAGTACTCTGAAGTTTTTGAACAAAAGGTTAAACAATTTTTCACTGCCTTCTTTGCAAATATTTACCAAGGGTGCCGATATTAATGGAGTGCGCTGTATAAACAAACAATCGCTCCTTCACTGGCGTTTCTTTTTTCTTTCTTTCTACCGCCGTCAATAAGACAACCCCCCCCACGCCCCTCCCCCGCCCCTCTCTAAATTGCCATGTGATCTTGTCGACGAAATGAGAAAGCGCAAAGTCATCGGTCTTGAAGACTTTCCCATGTCACAACTGTGCTGTCATGGAAACTTGACCTTCGGCTGAAGACGATAAACACCACCGCGGTATCAAACTGAATAAACACGGCCGAGGTCGTTTTGAGAAGGCACGGATAACTCGTACAAACCTGCGTAGGGGTTTGTTTGGGGTTTTTTTAGGCACAGATTTTTTTTTTTCTTTCCCCGCCTCCACCACAAGCAAAACAACTTTCACTTCTGGTATAGTATCAGTCAGGGGAAATCCCTGCAACCGCCCATGATTACATCCGCAACACCCCATGCTCGAAATTATTACAGACTTTATGATTCACCGTCTTTGGTTTTGTTGTATCCTCTCTCTCTCTCTCTCTTTCTTTCTCTCTCTCTCTCACGCTCTGTCTGTCTCTCTCTCGCGCTCTGTCTGTCTCTCTCTCTCGCGCTCTGTCTGTCGCTCTCTCTCTCGCTCTCTCTCTCGCTCTCTCTCTCTCGCTCTGTCTGTCGCGCTCTCTCTCTCGCTCTGTCTGTCGCGCTCTCTCTCTCGCTCTGTCTGTCGCGCTCTCTCTCTCGCTCTGTCTGTCGCGCTCTCTCGCTCAGAACACAGCAAATTCCTGTTGTGCATCATCAGGGGAAAAAAACCCAAACAATAAAAGCATCTGGATTTATTTTCTGACGAGCTACTTGACATATAGGAGGTTAAAGACTTCAGGCTTTCCTCCAGTCCAAACTCGACCCTCCTCCTCCTTGTCCTCCTCTATTTCGTTTCTCCTGAAGTGCCCCCCCCCCCAAACACATCAGGGCGGTGCTTCCAATCCTCCCCCTGCCCCCACAGACGGAAAGAAAAACCCACTCCCATCTTATTATTAACCCAGTGACCAGGCCGACTGGACATCCATCCGATTTCTATTTAAAGTAGCTGTAGCGAATCGAGACGTTCGACAGATCTTTCATTTATCAGGCTTTTGTTTGTTTAACCCCCCCCCCCCTCCCCCCGCTTTTCCCCCCTCCTCAAGCTTTCTTGCTATTCGCTCTGAAAGGTGAAATGAGGCATGCTGGAAATCCGGCAGCCGACAATAGGAGACAGCTGCCTCTCTGCCTCGCTCTCTGAGCTTTATTAGGAGCTTAAGCTCAACCCCCCCAACACACACTAGTCCAGAACCTCTAGTCCTGATCTGTGATCGTTAGAAAATGAGAAGCTGAGACATTTCATCACCTCGTACGGTTTATCCACCTTGTTGGACATCTGCCGAGGAGAGCCTGTGTGTATGTAAAATATCAATTGTTTCAACAAACCTTCCTTTCAGAGCTGAAAAGAACGGAGTTTGCGTGTGTGCTTTAATGCCGCAGGGAGATTTCGCACTCTGGGACGTTTTACTCCACGTTCACGAGTCACTCGGAGGTCAGCGGCAGAAGTTCCTCTCGAAATGGCATCGTGAGAGCACGACTCGCACGTCAAGAACTCGACCCTCGCCGATAAACGCTTTCCGCTAACACGACATTCTCTGCGTTACTAATCAGCTCCTCGAAATCCCACCGAGACACTGCACCTTCATTGGTGCACCATTATTACTCTCCTACCGCTCGGTTACTCAGTGACAGCGCTGCTCAATTCTCAGTGCTGATTGGGCAGAAGGTTTTGATTCTGGTCCCAATTCGCCTACTATGCGTACTAAATAAATAATAAATGGTTGGCACTTATATAGCGCTTTTATCCAAAGCACTTTACACGGTGTCTCATTCACACATTCACACACACACACCAATGGTAGCAGAGCTGCCATGCAAGGTGCTAACTTGCTATCGGGGGCAACTTGGGGTTCAGTGTCTTGCCCAAGGACACTTCGGTATGTGGAGTCACGTGGGCCAGGATTCGAATCGCCAACCCTGCAATTAGTGGACAACCCGCTCTACCACCTGCGCCACAACCACCCAATAATGTCCGAGATTAAGATTAGTGTGTCCCGAATCGCAGTATATTGAAATGAGTATCCCAAAAGGTACTCGGATGACCAAATGTTCAGCAAATATTACCCACAACCCCTTGTGCGAAGGAGGAGGAGGAGTTTTGTGCCGGTTAACTTCGCCGAACATAAACGTTAAGCACTAAATCTAAATGAAAGGAAAGCTCACTGAAAGGACATAGTATAAACTATATAAGGAATAATGAATGAAGCAACGAGGAGTGTGTTTACGGTGACGGTGTGTGTTACAAGGCAGCAACGCTCTCTCCCATTACGCTCCAGTACTCGCATACTCTTTCTCCTTCATAATGAGTGTGCATAACTTTTAGCGCACAATATAAAAGTACACAAATTGGAATGCCACACAGGTTTACATTACTGCGCACCATTACATGAACACAATATCGTTACTATAGCAACAGCCCCTTCGTCGTCTCTCGAGCGGTGAAAGCTCTACATAAACGGAATCTTTTTACGCGTGTAATCACTGAAGTTTTCCGTAAACAGACGGTTACTTAGCATTGATGGAAGGAGTCTGAAACCTGAAGCTCGGACTACGTTTTCCAACACGAGAAAAAAGGTCGAGTTGATCTTGTGTTGTTTTCGTTCCTCGCAGTAACATGACAAGCTGTGTTTTTGGTCTTATTAACTTTTAGATCGCTGTTTATAGCCGTTATAGCGTAACTGAATGTTTCGTGGCTGCTCTGCGACGTTAAACGTAGCATGGATAAAAAGTACGACGTGTTGCATTTTAATGAACAAAAGAGGAATTAAACGCTACTAGAAACGCTAATAACAAAAAAGGTCATATTAGGAATGTAAACGTTACTCCGTTTTGTCCTGGTGTTGATTATTTCCCTAAAACAACCTCCGGCAGCACTATTGAGGGTTGTTCCTCATTATCCGCTCGTTAACTTATTTAATATCACGAAATCAAGCAGTCTCGTGTGCATCAAATTATGGCAACATAATTACATGAAATTGTGATGAATTAAGCCAGCTATGATGCTAATTTATGAAGTCATTTCTACTTACTTGAATGCTCCAAGGGAATTAATAAGTATTAGATACATTAGTCTCACAAAAAAAAATCTTATTTATTGCACTTATTATTATTCTCTTTTCATGACATTTGGACTCTGTGCCATTCTTATAATATTATAATAAAATCTGATCATGCGGTGTCGAACATTAACGCACGTACAGGGTCGTTTAATAAAATGAAGCCAATTTCAGTAGCTCTGCATTTTTCCCCGCACACGGGGAACAGCTTTATAGAAGTGCTTTGCTAACGCCATGAGCCACTAACACCGTCGTAAAGACACATACATACATTATATATATATATATATATATATATATATATATATATATATATATATATATATAGCGCAGTACGAGCAGAGCCGGGGTAAACGCAGGGTTGTAAACGACCGCGGCGTGGCTGTAATCATAGCACATCTTAAATCTTACGTTTTCATATCCATACATGTACTTTATGAAGTCGTGAACACTTAAACGGTACAAACGTTGCTGGAGACGCGCTCGTTCGTCTTCGTGAATTGAAATCTCATCATGGCAGATTCGGTGGTCTAATCAAATAGACAATCGTTGCCTTAGAAACTGAAATCGCTTCATGGAGCAGATTTGGTCGTGGTTTTGTTAAACACCTAATCTGTGTCCTATGAATCAAAATCATACGTATGAGAATCCGCGGTATTTTCAAACATTGAATCGTTGCCTTATCACGCAGTACGTTTACATGGACAGCAATAATCCATATATTAACACGATTAAGACGATACTCTGATTAAGAAACTAGCATGTAAACTACGATGTTTGATGACTTTAATCGGACTAAGGTCGTACTCTGAGTAAACACAAATCAAATTAAGACGTATGGAGTATTCCTGTTTTAGTCGCATTATGGAAGTGTGTTACAGATGTACACGCCTTAATCACACTATTAAGCTTAATCACACCATTAACGTCGTGTGGGAGTTTTCACCGCATTGTGCGACAGGACACGATCAAACACAGCAGCACCCAACCATTTCACATCTAACGAGAGCACTGCTGCTACACATGCCATACAGCACGAGAAACACGCGCCTCCCTATATACGCCATACAGCACGAGAAACACGCGCCTCCCTATACACGCCATACAGCACGAGAAAGACGCGCCTCCCTATACACGCCATACAGCACGAGAAAGACGCGCCTCCCTATACACGCCATACAGCACGAGAAATACGCGCCTCTCTATATACTATACAGTAGGAGAAATACACGCCTCTCTATATACTATACAGTAGGAGAAATACACGCCTCTCTATATACTATACAGTAGGAGAAATACACGCCTCTCTATATACTATACAGTAGGAGAAATACACGCCTCTCTATATACTATACAGTAGGAGAAATACGCGCCTCTCTATATACTATAAAGTAGGAGAAATACACGCCTCTCTATATACTATACAGTAGGAGAAATACGCGCCTCTATATACTATACAGTAGGAGAAATACGCGCCTCTCTATATACTATAAAGTAGGAGAAATCCGCGCCTCTCTATATACTATACAGTAGGAGAAATACACGCCTCTATATACTATACAGTAGGAGAAATACACGCCTCTCTATATACTATACAGTAGGAGAAATACGCGCCTCTCTATACACGCCATACAGCACGAGAAAGACGCGCCTCCCTATACACGCCATACAGCACGAGAAATACGCGCCTCTCTATATACTATACAGTAGGAGAAATACACGCCTCTCTATATACTATACAGTAGGAGAAATACACGCCTCTCTATATACTATACAGTAGGAGAAATTCGCGCCTCTCTATATACTATACAGTAGGAGAAATACACGCCTCTCTATATACTATACACTAGGAGAAATACGCGCCTCTCTATATACTATACAGTAGGAGAAATACACGCCTCTCTATATACTATACAGTAGGAGAAATACACGCCTCTCTATATAGTATATAGACGTAAGTATATGTAAGTATACGGTTTGGGAGGCAGTCCATTTGCACGTATTGCATCATAAATAATTAACTGCACTTTAAGCTTTTGTAAAATTAAAAATGAAACACCCAAAACTGTATACGGTTCAATAACAAAGACGAACTGTATGTCGATGAACTGTATGAACTGTATGCATGTCGAACTGTGAAATTCTATTCTGGAGGAACGTCGAACGGCGTGGCGCGGGGACGTAATGACGTGTGCCGTTAATCGATCTATGTTCTATAACATGTAAAACCGGGAACATGAAAGGAGTATTCTAAAAGCCACTCATGTAAACACCTTAATCAGAATATTGTCTTATTCAGAATAAGGTCAATAATTACATTACTGATCTCCATGTAAACATCATAGATGAAAATCGCATTGTAGCAGATTCAATGGATTCCAAATATTGACTCAAGAGTTAATATATCATCACAGACATCACAACGCTATCCCAAAATATGAACACCAGCACTAATTTAGCTATAAGGGCATTCTGTCTCTCTCTAATGAAAAACACATGGACCATGAATATTCTCCTCCATCAGTCTCTACATGGATAAACATCAGTGACATGGACTAATCCGTGCACTATAACAACACTAAAACAATAAACAAACAGTGTTGTTATAGCAGTATAGTGCAAAGTGATTCCTCGAATCTGTTAAAGACGTAGGGCCAACAAACGGCTCTGCTGCAGTCGAGCGTGCTTACAGCATCATTAGCCGAGTCAAATAATTAAATAAATACATAAAAGATTCTATGTCGATACCATGTCTATAAATGATCCTCACATGGCACAGCGCTACGAAGATACAACGGCGTTCAGGTCTACAATCTCAAGACATTGGAGTGTAGCAAAACAGCACGCATTCTTGTGGTAAGGTTTCGGTTCTTTGTAGCGCTATGCACTTCACCGACTCGATTCCTCTCTCTAGTTCAGAAAGTCATGACTTTAATCAGCGGTCTCATAATCTGCATATTATTACGACATCTGACCACCAGAAAAACTATGGGGGAAACTGGGCGGGGAGGGGGGTGGGGGTGTGCTGTGTGGGAAATAGGCGGAAGGATCTGATGATTCGGATCGATGAGTCATTTTAAAAGGCAGACACTGAGGCAACAATCACAAATCGATTATTATAAATCCAAAATTATTAGAGCCTATGGTTTACTCCGCTAGTCATAACCAAGTGATTAAAAAAGCTGCAAAGGTTACTGGTTTTTAGTCAATGAAACACACTTACCTAGCCAACTACCTTGCCATACGTTATTACATTATGTCAACCATCAAATTAAAGCCTTTCTATAAGGTTTCCATGCAAACAAATCATAGGGTTGGGCAGCACAAGGAGCTACCCTGAAGCCTTTCACCTCCCATCACATGTTAGAAATAATCCAGGACTCCGCAGCGCTCTAATAAAATGTCAAACGCCCAAACTTACCTTTTCGTTTTTCACTTTCTTTAACGCTCGACACTCGCCGTTATCCATGTCCTCGGGTTCCGATTTAATAGACAAGGGTACTATTCCTACAGAATCCAAGGTGTTATTCCCATGTGGCTCGGCCACGGCCATGTCCACGTTCTGAGTACTGTCGAAGGAGGTACCGCGAGTACTGTTCCCAAGTGCTTGAGCGTTAGCAGCTACCTCCTTCTCGATAGCGACCACAGCGACCGCTCCTTCATTTTTCTCCTTTTTGTTTTTCCCGCTCGATACCTCCTTGTCCTTTTTGCTGTTTGGAACGCCACGGCCCGCTTTCCCACCCTTCTCCATGCCTTTGCCAGGCGTGGCGTTCCCGGAGCCTCCTGAACCACCTGTCGTACAAGTAACCTCCACTTGGGTTCGTCCCTGGTGCTCTTTTTTCACGGCGTCTCCCGCCGGATTCTTGGTACTATTGTCCTTGGAGTTCTTGTTGCGCTTCGATTTCGATTTGCTCTCTTTGCCTTGAGGGGCGCCGACCGGGCTCACGAACTTGATATTGTCGGGCAGAGCAGCGACGGCGCTGGGCGGAGCTGCCATTCCCCCCGCTTCCTTGGAGCCAGACATCTCGAGTTTGTCCTTCTCTAAGTCAGCTTCGAGGTCGATGATCAGATTGCCGACGCCGATGTCCCACTCATCACCGCTGTCGTAAGGGTCCACCGCATTCGAGTCCACACCTTTCCCGCCTGCAGTGCCACCACTTAGGGACATTTTAGTGCCAGCTCCCCGAGTCTGTCACTGTAACGTCTGATCGCTCAGACTTCCAGGGGGTGGGGAGTAGGGGAAACCCGGCCCTCAACGTATCGATACCAACTTCCAAAACACCCACATCTCGCCCTAAAGGGAAGAAATAATAATAGTTACAAAAAGAGAAAACAGGATTAGCTCACAATGAGAGTCAAACAAAGATGAACAGAGCACAAAGAACATTTTAATGACTGACAAAGCCAATAAACGTCCAAAAAAAGCAACATTTATCAATCTTTTAGCAAAGTTTTATATAAATCTTGTGTTTAAATGTTTTTATAGGCCACAACAAACTAAAAACTCCTGCCAGAAGCATCATTACAGAAGTATCCGCAATGCTGATCTTCCTCAAAAAACGCCGATCATTTGTCAATTAACAAGTGCGTTCACAAATTAGCGACGCAGACGAAACCCCATCAAAGGCACAGCTCTTAGAGAGCAGTGATCGAGCGCCTCCGAAGCGTGGCAAGCGCTAGTAATGCAGCTCAGCCATCACGGCCCATCATGACACCCATCAAATCGTCATGTTTATCGAGCGCCATTACTTTTGTTCCAACTTCAGAGCTGGGAGATTTATAATCGATACGGTTATAAACCATGTCCGCGATATCGTTGGTCCGTACAGGATTTCGCAGTTTGTTTTTTTGTGATTACTGTGGCCATAAATTCTTGATTTCGCTGTAGCTTTGACATTTTTTAAGAAGTTCTTTGTACTTTTTTTTGCGAAAAATGACTTGAAGCTTTTAGTTTTAGCCGTACTCCTACTTGACGCACGTGAATTGAAAAGGGCTTTGGCTGGATGCTTGTCGCGATGACGTGTCACGTGACGCATCTCGGCCCAAACCTGCGAAAAAATCTGCGGTAGTTTTGGAAAACCGCATGCGCCTCCGTATATTGCGGCGTTCGCTTGGTTTCCGCGTTACTAGATTGTCCCGAACGCGCCGTTACTTGTGAGTCATTTATGAAGAAACGTGTTCCATCGCTCCCAAAGCAAGACGGATCATGATACCCGAGATTAACGGAGAGTAAAAACAGGAAGATAAAACTAAAGTCGGCACAAAGCCATAAATGGGGAAGGGCTGTTAAAACCGACGCTTAGTCAAAGCTCCATGCCCGGAAACTAATTGAAGCAGCCGTGCACCTTTTCACAGGCCACGAAGCTTGGAGAGGCTTAGCAGTCTAAAGCTTGAAAGGCCATCCCTAGTCAAAGGAGCATGACCTTTAACCCTACTCATTGTAAATAATCAACACTGACGTCTGCAGCATCTGTCCTGAGGAGATTGTAAAGGCAGATAAGGGTAGGCAAAAACACACACACACACACACACACACGTTAAGCAGAGTTATCTGATTAATTATAAAACATACAAACAGACTTTATTAGATTGTTGTAATAACCCTGAGTAGCATCAGGACATACGGTTCTGCTCCCGCTCTGAACAGCTTGAATACATTACACTCTTTCATGTCTTTTGATCTTTACCACGTTGCATCCGTCAGCTCAGACGGCAGGCGAGGAGCGCGAAAGTCATCGTATCTCACTTGCGGTGTTCATCGCATACGGCTGTGCTTACAGCTTCACGATTAATCGCAGCGTATGATTGGACGGTTCCTTCTGATCACGTACCTGTTCGGGATTTACTCGATCTAGTGGCTCTCCTTATGCTTGCAAGATGGCGTCCTATCCTGTCCTATCCTGCCTTTCGAGGGGGAAAAGGAAGTGGGCGTGGCCAGAAACACACATCGTGTGGCGTGTACACTTCACGTCATTACACAGTCCGGACAGGATTTCACTGAGGTGTTTTTGTGATTGTTGTGGTCAAAAATGCTCGACTTTTCTGCAGCCATTTTTTTTATTTAAAAGAAAACACAAACAGTTTGCTTTGTTTTGCGGGAAGCGACTTGGTGAAATCGCACGAAATATTTTCGCACACTCTTTCACAGGGATGGTTTGTTGTTCGACGCAACGTGAATAGAAGAGGGTTTGGGCTGAATGCGTGTCGTGATGAGTCACTTGACGCGTCCTGGCCCAAATCTGTGGTCATTTTCAAAAGTTGGAAGCGCCTCCAAATATTGGTGGAGTTGGCTTCATTCCTGTGATCGCAAAATTCACCAAAATCCTGGAGGGACCCCGCCTACATCGGGAAAAACACCAGCCGCTGGTTGCAACTCGGCTGCAGTGCTGCCGTTTAGTTTAGTCGCCGTTTTTTTTTTGGCTAAACTATAACCGTGTCCATCGTATAAACTGATGAAATACGTGTGCGTTTTCTTACGTTTTGAGAGCGAATTAACCACGTTAAATCGTCTGACTTGATAGGTTCCAACCACCAAGATGTCCATCGGCGATTCATGATACTATCGCCAATCGTCCCAAGCCTCCCAATAGTTCTCATCCTTAGTGTGCCTGGCTGCGACTCTACAAAAATATAGTTAAAATTAAAAAACAAGTACAACACCACCACCTCCCTCTGGAATCGTTCTACAGCACCGCACGTTTGTAACTTTATCATACACAACGGCACAGCATTGTTCCCCAGAACTAGGCTCCCAGGAGCCTATCAGAAAGGAACCCCTGGACGAGAAGCCAGTCCATCACAGGCCACAATCACACACCCATTCACATACTACGGACAATTTGGACATGGCGATCAGCCTACAGTGGATGTCTTTGGACTGTGGGAGGGAACCGGAGTACCCGGAAGAACCTCCCAAGGCACGGGAAGAACATCACACACAGGACGGAGGCAGGATTCGAAGCCCAACCCCAGGGGTGCGAGGCAAACGCGCTAACCACTAAGCCAGCGCAAATGTTTGTTTAGATGTAAAGAGACTAGAATAAATACCTTATTTGGATATCGGCTGATACTCGAGGTTACGGTATCGGAAAGTAAAAACTGGTATCATGCTTTCTTGCGTCTCTAGCTAGGTAGCGACTGCTATGCTAGTTACACTGTAGAGCGCCACCTTTCCTTGCAGTCTGTCTTTCAGCTTACAACGTGATAAATACAGACAGTGAACGTGATTTTAAACTTCCGAAGAAAGAACAACTCAAGGATTTCATTATTTTGGCTTCCTTTTGTTTTTTTGCTTCAAGGAAGGATTTCACTTCTTTAGAGCAGGTTATCTCGTGAAAACATCCAACCCTAACACCCGTATAAACATACAAGCCATCCTGTTAACCATCTCATCTTATAATATACAATACCTCCTAAACCACTTAATCCTCTTTCATTTTTTCTAGTCACCCTGTTAAAAGATAAGAAATAAAAAAAAAAGTCGACTCTGAGGTGACCGCACTTCCTGGTCAGGACCCAAAGTCAGCGAGTGATTCATTAAGCTGAATGGCACCGAGGAAGCTATTGTCTAATCAGTCACAGATGTCCGAGCCTTCGAGCCGAAGAACCTGCAGCTGCCCTTCGTGCTAGTCAAGCACGAGTCTGTACCATCTGGAGGCCTGCTGCGGAGTACCGAGTACTTCTCGAGTCCCGTTATCGCAAAACTGACACTTAGGGAATCCCTCGAGCTTCTCTGTGAAATGTCAGGAAGGAGCGAGAGCGGGAAAAACGGAAGCGGGGAGGAACTCGTCACTGATGGCTAAATGGAGAAGATTACAGAGACATGGAGGAAAAGAGACTGCAGGGAAAACGCTCAAAGGGGGTAAACGTTAAGGGCAAAGATCACGTTGATCCAACGCTCATTAACTGCATGCTTTCTTTGTTTTTTAATAAATAAATAAATAAATAAAGATTTGAGAACCTATAAGGTTACGCAAACTCATTCTTTGTCCGTTAGAAAAACAAGGAAACCGCACTTTATTTTATTTTCTTGGAACGAACAACAATGAGGACATTTCCCCCCCTAAAATAAATAAATAAATATATATATATAGATAGATTCTTGTTTTTAATTCTTAACACAAAGTCAAAAAATCAAACATTCATGGAAGCAAATATTAAGAATAATGAAAGAAACATTTCAGCAATTCAATCAGGAAGTTCCCACCAGAACGCCACCAAACAACACGCTCTCTGCTTCAGATGAATCTTAATCCATCCATCCTTCCATCTACCCACCCATCCTTCCACCCTTCCACCCACCCATCCTTCCACCCATCCACCCTTCCACCCATCCTTCCACCCATCCTTCCACCCACCCATCAATCTACCCTTCCATCCATCCAGCTACCCTTCCATCCATCCATCCATCTACCCTTCCATCCATCCATCCACCCTTCCACCCATCCATCCATCCACCCTTCTACCCATCCATCCATCCATGCGTCCTTCCACCCATCCGTCCATCCATCCTTCCACCCATCCATCCATCCATCTACTTTTCCACCCACCCATCCACCCTTCCATCTACCCATCCACCCATCCATCTACCCATCCACCCATCTAACCTTCCATCCATCCACCCACCCATCCATCCATCTACCCTTCCATCCACCCATCCACCTACCCTTCCATCCACCCTTCCACCATTCATCCATCCATCTACCCTTCCATCCATCCATCTACCCTTCCACCCACCCTGGCAGGTTTGTGATGTTATCACAATCCTCATTCAGCCACTACGGACAATTTCGAGATGCTGCTCTGCCTACGCCGCATGTCTTTTGGACTGGGGGAGGAAGCCCCTGAAACACGGGGAGAACATACAGGCTTCGCAGGCACATGCACACACACGCACACACGCAGGGAGGAGGCAGTAATCAAACCCCCATGCCACCAGGTTAGAGACCTAGACTTTAAAAATTAAAAAACATAATCTTATCTAATGTACATTTAAATTATCTAAAGGAAATAACAACAAACAAACCACACAACTCATGTCATTGAATCTACTATCTTACTTTCTTGAGAAATATTTACCATGATTTGTTCTCCCGCTGTTCAGAAGAACAAAAGCCACCACAATGAACGTTGTGTAGAATAAAAACCTCGTCAGTCAAAACGATATGCCGGTTTATAGCCAGTTCATTTTTAGTTTTTAAACTCAGAACAGGCCATATTTCCACATGCAAGCAAACGTGTTACCTCAGAACACATCCTAGACATAGCACTAGACCAGCATACACGAACACATCACATGACTGATTCACAGAAACACTCCCGACCCGAACGAGAGGAAGAACCCAGAGCTCCGTCTTCATGCTGAACGAGCCGCAGAGAGCCGATATTTAACCCCTGCTCTAGTTCTACATGACGCGTCCAAGCACCTGACCCGACAGAACCACCTGACAGAACTGTGTAGGCAGTGTGTGAGAGGTAACTGCAGGACACTGCTGATGAGCGAAGTCAGAGCACAGACTACAGTACTACAGTAACCACTCTTTACAACCGTGGTGAGCTGAAAAGTCTCTCAGAAGACAGCCGAAGACCCGATTTATTTTTCACAGTTTTTCTTTGCTTTCGCTGAGATTTCGTGCTTTCGTTTTATGTTGTTGCACTACTTGAATGGCCGAAATAACAATTAAACGAACTTGTCTTTCGCCGTGATGTTTGTTCGAAAAGTTCGCCGCATGCGAAACAAAGACGGTTTTGGCTGAAAGCGTGATGAAGTCACGTGACGCGTCTTGGGATAAATCTGCAGTCATTTTGAAAGATCGCAAGATCCTGCGAATATTGCGGAGTTTGCTTGATTGTTCGTCAATTTCTGCGATCGCAAGCTCGCCAACTCCTGCAGAGACTGCCTATCGGATGCTACGGTGGAGGCAGGGTCACCCAATCTGTTCAGATGAAGATTTGGGGAGAGGGAAGGAAGAGGGGGAGAAAAAAAAACACGCTGTCTGGACTTCAAGTCGTAAAAAATTAGACCGAAACGTGTTTAAAAGTTTGCGCGCACAAGCTCACGCTGACTTCCCATCCCGCTCCGAAACGCCCGTCAGCCGCTGATATGAACGAGGTCTAACGTTTAAATCTCGGCGTCAGGATTGAGCGATTAATCAAATAACGGAGTGACGCTGAGCGCCGAGCTGTCCTCTGTAATTTGCTAATCAGAGGAGGTCATGCTAAGGTTAATGCTTTTCATTCAGGAGCTGTACTAAAAAAAAATCAGGCATAACTAATTACAGCCGGAGTTTCTGCTGAGCAAACGGTGCTCTAATGAAGTGCAGACGTTTTCAGATCCAGCCTACTGGAACCACGCTGACCAACAATCAGCACTCCGGCCAGGACCGTACCTCTGCGCAGGTAGAGGCTGACTGGGATTAATCCGGCACGTCGTCGCACTCTGGAGACCCAACCTGCACAGAAATCTCTCTCTCTCTCTCTCTCTCTCGCGCGCGCGCGCTGGATTCTCTCAGATGCATTCTAACACAGGGAATAAGGACCTCGATTAGCAGGTCCACTTCAGACGCAGTTTGCAGTAGATTAAGCCGCTCTTCGCTAATATTAGAGGACAAATAAGTGGTGCAAGAAGGGAAGAATCAGTCTCGGGGAGAGGAAGTGAGTTGTGAGTTTAAATCCCGGGACTGGATCAGAGCGTGTCCCTCGACTGCACGGCTCTGTGCTTTAAAAATCTGCTCTACAAAGTCATTTGCTTTTCATAAAAGACCTGACGAATAAATATAAAACGAAGGGCAAAACCTGCACATTAAATTACATTTACATTTACATTTATTCATTTAGCAGACGCTTTTATCCAAAGCGACTTACAAATGAGACACACTCACACACCAATGGGAGCAGAGCTGCATGCAAGGTGCTAGCTTGCCATCGGGGGCAACTTAGGGTTCAGTGTCTTGCCCAAGGACACTTCGGCATGGGATCACCCGGGCCGGGATTCGAACCCCCAACCCTACGATTAGTGGATTAGTGGACAACCCGCTCTACCGACTGAGCCACAGCCGCCCGTAAATATACAGCAGTCGTGCGGAACACCACACACACTCAAAACGCGGTGCATTTATCTTCAGAACGATGGTGTAGAGTGTCAGAGGAGGGTATATTCTCTCTCTCTCTCTCTCTCTGATAGGAAGAGATAGAACAGCTTCATTAGCGTAAATTAGCAAAACAAACTGTACATCAGTGAACGTGAAATGAAGCGGAGCTGTTCCGACATGCCGCCGTCTATAGACTTAACCAAATGTACATCCTGCATCGCTGAATGGCTCCTCTAATTTCAGCTCCCGACTCGGCGAAATAATCGTTTCTTAATCGTTATGGCAACAGCGGCTGGTAATACTCAGATTCTCAAAAGGGTTGCTGTAAAAAAATCAAGCAGCCAAAAAAAAAAAAAAAAAAAGTCCCGTGTTCAGGGAAGCTAAACCTTCATCTGGGACAGATCTGGAAGCGGGTCATCATTCATCGCTCGTGTTTTAATAAACCGCAATGCCGGACTTTGTCCACAGTCAAAATTGAGACGCGCGTCTACAAACGGCCGGTTCATGGAGTTCAGAGGAAACATCACGACCTCCGGAATGATGTCAAGCTCAAAGAGTCTGACGGTAAGTTTAGACATGTTTCCCTATCGACGGTGGGGGTCAGGGGTCGAAATGCTGATATAAACACATGAAGATTGAGAGTTCAAATCCCCGAAATAATAATAATAATAATAATAATAATAATAATGAGGAAGAAGAAGCACCTTTCATACATTTCAAAAGCAGCACAAAGTGCTTCAAACTAAAACCTTGAAACAAGAATAAATAAAATACAAAGAATTAAATAAATAACAGTAAAGAAAAGGACATTTTAAAAATATCTTCTATAATAAAAGGTGTGTAAAAGACAATAAAAGTACAGTAATTAAAATATTTTCCGGAACGCGGAAATGAAATGAAAAACCGGACAGTTTTCCTCTCTCTCGCTGGAGGATGACGCGGACCGTAAACGATTCACCAGCTGAAACGAGACGTCAGTGATTCCAGACTTTACTTCCTGTACTAACCTACGTAGGTGTGTAACTAAAAGCCCCGCCTCTGGTCTTCATCGACTGCTCGCTGACAGACAGAGATTAAACTCGTGGTAGTGGGCGTTTCCTTTTCTGACACACACTGACACCGGTAGACCAATCACGACAGACTCGAACATCTGACCAATCAGAGCAGAGCATGCGCTCTGAAAGGAGGAGTTTAGAGTGAATCATTTAGAACGGATCATCGAACGAGTCGTTTGTGACGCTGTGGGAGAAACATAATGCTGCAGTTTAAATGATGAGCACGTTAAAGGGTTTTATAACCTCGGATGCGTGTAAATCTATATGTGCGTGCTATAATACTTGACTTAACCCTGGTATGATCACTACTGTTACAGTAACTCCCAACTAACTTCAATCTGTTTTCATACTCATCGTTTCTTCTTAGTTCTTTCCAGGCAGATGTGGACACTTTCGTCGTAAACATTATTCTGTGTTCAAGTTTTAATTCCCCGACTACAAGCACCAAAAACTTGACATTTCAACTCGTCAACTTGGGGGGGGCGGGGCAGGGTTACGACTTCTCAACTACCAGTTCCTTCCCAGTTTACATAAGGTGTTCAGATCAACATGGCCGATCGCACCGTGAACAGAGTAAACTTCCTCTTCTCTCCTTTTTAACGTAGTACCGGCGTTCGATCGGTCACAGTACTTGGTTAAATCTACTGAGCATACTAATCACCGTTTTTAGAAGGTCATCATTAACATTAGAGTGATCACTAACATTACCTGGCTAGCGTGCTCCTAATGCTACTCGCGTTTATCTAGTGTTGTTGCTGTGCCGCCATTTCAGTCCAAAACGTCACGTGAAAGTTGGACGCTCATTACAGAACAACAGATCCGACTAAAGTCAGACTCGAAGTAAACACAAATGGAATTAAGACGTCTGGAGTATTCCTGTTTTGGTCACATTATGGAAGTGTGTTACAGACATGTACACACCTTAATCACATTATTAACGTCGTGTGGGAGATTTCACCGCATTTTGCGACAGGACACGATCACACACGGCAGCGCTCGACTGTTTGACTGCAAACAAGAGAGCAGATTGCATCCGAAACCGAGTACTTGGTAAATGTGCACTTATATAGCGCTTTTATCCAAAGCGCTTTACACTGTGTCTCATTCACCCATTCACACACTCACACACCAATGGGAGCAGAGCGGCCATGCAAGGCGCTAACTTGCCATCGGGGGCAACTTGGGGTTCAGTGTCTTGCCCAAGGACATTTCTGCATGTGGAGTCACGTGGGCCGGGAATCAAACCGCCAACCTGCTCTATCAATTGAGCCACAGCCACCCATATATAGTAAGTACCTACAATATAAAATACATGTTATACATGTATAAAATACATGTATCTCAGCTACTACATAGTAGGTAAGTACGTGGTTTGGGACGCAGCCCATGACTTCAAGCAGTCGTCTATTTGCACGCATAGCATGACAAATAATTAACTGCACTTGAAAAAATAAACACCCAAAACTGTATACGGTTCCATAATGTAGACAACCTGTATGTCGATACGTGAAATTCTGGAGGGAACGTCGGACGGCGTGGTGCGGGGACGTAATGACGTGTGCCGTTGATCTCTCTATGTTCTATAACATGTAAAACAGGAACATGAAAGGAGTATTCTAAAAGCCACTCATGTAAACACCTTAATCAGAATATTGTCTTATTCAGAATAAGCTCAATAATTACATTACTGCACTTCATGTAAACGCAGTACATGCTTGTTCCCTTCGCTTCACACGCTGAATGTCCCGAGGTGGGAAACGACATTATTTCAAATGAGTGAGCGGTTGAAAATGGATGGATGGATGGACATGATAAAAAAACATGATAAATGCTGATATGGTGCCTCGCTCCCTCATCGCTCCAATATTAGAATTTGGGATGAATCCAAACCATCAATCATGTATTTGTTTTTGCTTATAC
>JAFFST010047662.1:3564-19257 GCA_022414735.1 Noturus placidus
GTGTGTGGGGGGGGGTGGAGCGGAGTGTGCAGTACTATTCCAGTACTTTATTAAACACCTCTCAGACTGGCTGCTGAAGTTCGGCAACCCGAGACAGGGCTTTTTATGTGCCTTAGACCGATTCTCAGCCCATTTTTCCCCCCACAGAGCATTCCACACACTTGGGCAGGAGTGGATTGTTGCACTGGTGTGTGCTGACGTTATAAAAGACTCGTGTAAATGTTATAAAATGTCTAGTTCTGTATTGCTGGTCCTCATATACATTTAGTGTAAATGACGGGTTTCTGGCTTGGCTCATGTACGAGATGAAAACTTTTGCTTTATCAAAAACCATCATTCAATATTGAAATGAGTAACTACAGTTTGGTTTATATCCTCTTTACAAGCGCATGTAGGGAGCGCATGCGTTAGAGATGGATAAGCACACTGAAGTGAATCTATACAGCTTGATAAAAAGTAACAGCAGTTAAATGTTTTTTTATTTTATTTCAAAGGAAGGGAAATAGTGATGGGACTGGATTCCTGTTGTGCCATTAATCGGACATAAGTGACTCTGTGCATATAAAAGTAAACTCTACCTGATTTTCATCTACCTGATTTGAGTTCTTTCGTCTGTAGAATAAGAATATCTTCAACAGTCGTCTTCTGAGAAACCACAGAAATGGATAAAGTCGTGTGAAAGCCAGTAGCCATAACAGTCCATAAATATGACATTATATAAAGAACAAAACACTTCTGGACGTGCTCTATCAGAGAAATAATCAGGAATAAACCGTCGTTCCTTCACCAACTTCTCTTTTTCTCTCCTTTGTGAAGATTAAAATGGAGCTCGTCGTAGTACAGAACAAAAACCCCACGAAGGTCTCTGTTCTGAAGACTTTCCTGTTGTATAAAAGTGTTATGAAGTGTTACTGATGCTGGAGACTCTGTCCACCGATGATAAATAAACATCTCCTTACAAAAAGGATCACCATTAGAGCCATTATAGGTTTTCGATGAATCTGATTTCTAAAATGATGACGGTGTAATTGGTGAAATTGTTAGGCTTAGATTCTGTGATTTGAATGGCCAGACTCTGTTGTCAGAGCTGCTGGTCTACATAATAAATCGATGCCTTCTGACCGGTCGGGTTGAATAACTCAGCAGCACTGTGGTTTTATTACTTATTACAATTCTCATGCAAGAAAACAAAAACAAATCCAAACAGAAGCCTTGCTTTGGTTACACAATAAATAAAACACACACACACACACACACACACACACACACACACACACACACACACACTGGTGTATCAGTTATCATAGCTGTTAAAGTGAAAAGTTGGATGCCAATAGCAGCATTCATTTTTATTGTAACATCTCCACAGTGTTTCTTTTTTTTCTTTCTTTCTGAGTTACTAGATGACTCTTGACTTACATTTTCACACACTTCTGTCCTGTCAGGCCAACGGTCGTATATCACCGAAGCCCTTCCTCGTTAAAGCACACTTCTCTTTATTACCTCCCCACTCCACTTCCTCGAAGTATCTCTGCACTGCATCTTTCCCAGCCTGGCCGTTTCGAAAGCAGCTTGCCAGAGCTCTAGAAATATCTTCGCCAAGCAGCAGAGTGTAACCCAACGCCAGGCTAAGTCCAGTTTGCGGAAGTGATAAGGCCAGAAATAAAGCCAGAGTGTTAACACTCACCCTGGTAGTGGCCATCTTAGATATAGCAGCGCGATACGGAACGGCCACACACTCACATGACCTGTACAGACAGGTCTTATCCACTTTGACATTCACCTGGGTTTGGCACACTACCTTGACCACTTTAATGAAATTCTTTTTCGAGCAGACGTGGACAAGGTTTGCTTATTAGAGAAATGATCAGTTTTGGCGCTTGGTGTAATTGTCTTTTGTGTGAAGTGGGTAATAGCATGAAAACTGATGACGGGTGAGGAACATGATCGGTGAGACACTACTTAAACCCTTAAAAGAAATTTACACTGCTTGCGGCAATAACACTTTATTTTTTTAATATCATTTCTATTCTTTATTAGAGGGACAAACCAAACCCAAAAACCCTTACCCATACTAGAACATCTTTTAAGAGTGTTATTATAAGACTCTTCACATATCACACTCTCTCTCTCTCACTCTCTCTTCTCTCTCTCTCTCTCACACACTCTCTCTCTTCTCTCTCTCTCTCTCTCTCTCTCTCACACTCTCTCTCACACACTCTCTTCTCTCTCTCACACTCTCTCTCTCTCTCTCACACACTCTCTCTCACACACTCTCTTCTCTCTCTCACACTCTCTTCTCTCTCTCTCACACACACTCTCTCTCTCTCTATCAATCTCTCTTCTCTCTCTCTCTCACACTCTCTCACACTCTCTCTCACACACTCTCTTCTCTCTCTCACACTCCTCTCTCTCTCACTCTCTCTCTCTCACACACTCTTTCTCTCTATCAATCTCTCTTCTCTCTCTCTCACACTCTCTTCTCTCTCTCTCTCTCACTCTCTCTCTCTCGCTCTCTTTCTTTCTATCTATCTATCTATCTATCTATCTATCTATCTATCTATCTATCTATCTATCTATCTATCTATCTATCTATCTCTCTGTCTGTCTGTCTGTCTATATATATATATATATATATATGTGTGTTTGTGTGTGTGTGTGTGTGTGTGTGTGTATGTGTGTGTGTGTGTGTGTATGTGTGTGTGTATACATACCTGTATATACATATGTGTGTGTATATATAAAGCGAAAGAGACTCTAAAGGTATACTGAAGCTCTTGGGTCAAATCTGATCTTTAGCTATGTTCTCATCGTGTGTGTGGGATTCCTCTGGATTCTCTGGTTTCCTCCAACCTCCCAAATACACACATGTAGGTGGATTGGCTATTCTAAATTGCTCCTAGAGATGAACGAGTGTGTGAAAGTGTTGTGTAGGTTGCCCTGTGATAGACTGGCATACATTCGTCTATATTTATTATACATTTATACATTTTTTTTTTTTACTGAAGATATGACATGTGTGTTGTCACCTGTTAGCACAATTATAATAATTACATTATAAACAAGGCATTGATTATGACTGACAGTTTATATTTACGCTTCTGTGATGCCCAGTTATTGACAATGCTCCTGATATAATTATTATGAAATATAGACCAGGCTTAATGGGAGAGATTAGAGATGAAATAATGCCAATAAAGAAAGATTACTGCTTGCTGTATTGCTTAACTGTCAGTCAGTACCAGTCATGGCTTGAATGGCAGGGTTTGTCATGATCTGAGAAATGCCTTGGTGCACTGCCAGCTCACTGCGCCGCACGCCTTATTGCATTTCAAGTATTTATTTATGTCATTGATTATAGTAGGGCACCTCTCTGTGTCTCTGCTCCGAATCTCCTTCTGCTGCCGCTGCCGCTGTGTCTGTCCTTGCAGAGAAGGAGCAAAAACTATAGGGGAAAATCGAATTAAGAATATAGAAAAGGACAAAATCAGATTTGTGGAAAGAGCGAATGAGAGAAAGGAAAATATAAAGAGGGAAGTGTGTGTGTGAGTGAGTGAATCTGGTTGATGATTATCCCCTCTTGTGCAGATAGCAGCTCCAAGGCTTGTGTGGTTAATAAAGTTTGCACAGTTGCAACAGGTTTTTTGCGCAACGGCTCAGGTTAATGATCCACCGCACAAGGCGGAGCGGCAATGGCGGCTCACTGACGGAGAACTCCAGCTAAAGGAGCAAATATGCACAGCCGTCGCCTCGGCACACAATCGAAACCTTGACCTTGAACTCCGATGAAAATCGCCCATAACCTATTATAGCGCATGTGTGACCTGCCCTTTGCAGATAACGTGTACAAAGCATCCATTGTGCATTCAGAACATGATATATGGAGATTTACTGATGCAGATACAGTGCATACGTTTCCAAGGAGATTAGTACCAGGATTACTCGAATCATATTGTTATATTGCTTGACTTCAGTTTCAAGCGGTTTGACCCTCACCACTTTGATGCCATCTTATCTTTTCCATCTCATCCATCTTAGCGCAGACTCCCTGACTCTCCGTGCTGTGTATGTGTGCGTGAAGCGGCGACGTCCCCTCCCTCAGCAGTCTGTCCACGCGCCATTAGCAGCCCCTTGTTTCAGACTCACTTGAGCAATTCCTCATCCAGACTAAGGAATGTGCCTTCGTATCCCGTTAAGCAAACAGAGGCGCCATGTTGTGCTGTGTCTTAAAGGCCTGGGTATGAGACGTGACGGTTGTGTCCGTCCAGACAGAACACGCACCTTGGGTTTTGCACACGTGCATGCATGCATGCAGGGCTTTTCAAGCGCTTTTCACACAAGACGTGGGGACAAAACGTGCATTTGTGCACGAATCAGAGCTGAATTGGAAAACCACACGGCTGGACTAATGCACTTTTAATAGCGCTTACAGGAGCTGTGATACGAGCGAGTTTGAAGGTCACAGGAGTGACGGTTTGAGGTTTTCTCGCCTGTTTCCTCGTACTTTGGGCTTGGGTTTGTGGTTTATGGTCTGCCTTAGGTTTTATGGTTTATGGTCTGCCTATTGATCTTGCAGATATTTAGGATTGGGTCCAAGCATTGGGGACCAGTGGTGAGGGTTGGATGTGTGACTTTCCAGGCTCTAGTTTGATCTGTACTGTTACTGTACAGCATACAAGGAAATGGGCGTGGAATACTGTATATCACTATTCAATCACAGTACACGCACATGTTCCCCTGAATTACATGATCTGCTTCGACTGTCCTGTCAGTAAAATATAAACGGCTGTATTTATTTTTTGGTTCCTGGAACTGCTTGAACACTTTAAAGGTAGGGTTAGAGATTTTTAAGTCAGGGCATGTTTCCTATTTCCTAATTATTTTCCAGCAGTTGTTGTAAACATACCTATTTAGAGGAAAAACTTTGGTCTCTGGGGTTCCCCTGGCTCTGTAAATAGGAGGAAAAAACAAATAAAGTGGACCACCCACATTGAACCAGTCAGGACAAGAAGTGTCTGTACGTGCATGACAGTCCCGTCTCCTGTCAGTTCAGGACTAGAGTTCAGAGTTCAGGTGTTTTAGCCTTGGTGATTTGCTGGCATGGCTTTGGAGGGGAGGGATGTGTTTGTTTCGGATGTTGAGATTCGAAACAGCTAGCTTTAGCTAATCTCGGACACAATTGCTCACTATATCTTTAACAGGTTTGTTAAAATGTTCCCACAAAGCACTGACACTGGAGTCTTCCTCCATAAAGGGTAAATAAATGTAAATAAAGGGTAAATAAATGTTCTCATAACAGAAAAACTCACCTCAGTAACAGTTAAATACACATCTCTTTGTTAATTAACAACGTTGTAAAGAAAATCTGCTTATCGCCAATTTCACATCATGTGGCCATACACATCCCTGTGAAAAGCTGTTGCTATAGTAACGATAGCAATAACAAGCGCATTATTATAAACGTGGGTTTTGCCTCGCAGACCGAACTGCTGTTATAGAAACTTAATCATACTTAATCTTCTGGCCAATCAGAATCAAGAATTTAACAGCACTGTGGACTAAAAGGATGTCACTTTGTATGGCATATGTAAAGGGTTGTATTACACCTGGACCTCTTTTGGATGATCCCAACATCTGCACAGGTATGCAATAAGTGTATAGGAAATGTGCACATACTGGAATTCCCTTCCGTGGGAATATTAGAGAGAGGTGATGTGAGGAAGTTAGAATGATGAGCTTTTATACTTTTTAACCTGCATGAAACACGTACACACACATTCGCTTCCAGTTGAACGTTTTGTGAACAGCAGTTTTCATCATTTGTGGTTAAACTTCCAGAAATAAGCACACCAGTTATGGACTTTGATTCATTTATTACTGTTCATAATTAATTTATAATTAATCAATTTGTATAGCGCTTTTTACAATGGGCATTGTCTCAAAGCAGCTTTACAGAAATATCATTTTACATTTACAAGCGACTTACAAATGAGACACACACACACACCAATGGTAGCTGAGCTGCCATGCAAGGTGCTAGCTTGCCATCGGGGGCAACTTAGGGTTCAGTGTCTTTCCCAAGGACACTTCGGCATGGGATCACCCGGGCCGGGATTCGAACCGCCAACCCCACGATTAGTGAATTAGCAGACAACCCGCTCTACCGACCGAGCCACAGCCGCCTCACTGCACAGTATCGCCTTTGTTAAAATGTAGAAACGTTTCATTTCATTATTTTTGAAGGCGCGTTTGCTCTACAGCATTTCTTTGCACGTGTCTTTGCAAAGACTTTTGCACAGTCCTGTATAGATAGGCGTTTGTACTCCGAGTTAATCCAGAAGTGGGCGTGGCCAAAGCGGGAAGGTTTTTTTTCTTTTTGTAACCCTTTATTTTGTAGTTTTATTATTGTTTGTTTGTTCATGTCTGCAGCATTTTCTAACTAAATTAGTTTGTTGTATTTGCCAAAGTCCCATCCCAAGACCACCATCGCTAACATGTTCCCAGTCACCTGTCTTCTAACACATACACACCTGTTTCCCATTTCACCATCACCACACACTGTTTAAAGAGACTTTGGTTCATTCACAAATTTTGAAGTGAACGCTCAGCTTTATCTCGTACAACTGACTTTACCAAGCTGTTCTTAAGCCTGTACTGATCATTCCGCTTTTTTGACGCGTTTGCCTGTTGTATGTACAGTATATTCACATGTTTTGTTTTGCCTTCTATGCCCTGTTTGTACCTTGCCTGACTTTTGCCTGTTCCTTGACCACGTTTTGGATTTCTCTGCAGGCTCGTATTAAAATTCACGCAAGCAGCACTCGCATCCGTCTCAGCTCGCATATCCGTGAAACAAAGCATCCTCCTAAACGGAAAAGCATCCTCCTAAACGGAAGCCTAATTTAAAACCACTGCAACCCCGAACAGGCGGTTACTAAAGATGAATGAATGCTGGAATCACATCCATGTAAAAGCATGAAAGTAAAAAAAAAAACAAAAAAACTTAACACTCGGCATCCTGCGTTGTGCAACAAAAATAAATGTCTTATTGATGGGGAGCGTGATTTTAAATCCCAACTATGCTATAGTCATCTGTGGTCCAGGGCCAAGGGAGCAAAATTGGCCATATTCTCTCTCTCTCTCTCTCTCTCTCTCTCTCTCTCTCTCTCTCTCTTTCTGTCTTTCTCGCTCCATCTTGCTCGTTTTCTGTCTCTATTGTGTCAGTCATAATGACACTAGCCAATCGTGGGAATTTGTTTGCTCATGTATGTGGAAGAGAGTAGATAGCACTTTCCTCAGAGCGTTACACTGCCCTGTGATGCAGCATGAGCAGGAGTTCAAACTGTTTTTTTTTTTTTTTGTTTGTTAGCTTTTTTTGCCATCACATGTGACCGAGTGATAGACGAGCGATGGATGCTAATTGGCAGGTGACCAGATTGGGTATTTGGGAAAATTTTAATGTTCATCTCTAGCACACAACATCTTTTGGTTGACACTAACACTAATTAGTCAACTGTAAGACAAATCAAGACTTACAGTAACATAGTCTTACAGTAACCTCTACACCAAACGAGTGAATTTAAGAAAGCACTCCTGTAGAATCTGAGCATGTACAATGAAGCCCTTATATATCAAGCTTGAACACTCTTTTCTTTTGGTAATTGTTTATAGTGAGATAACTATACTTAAAGGTTATTAAAGGTCACATTAAAAAACGAACCTGTCAGTCTTGGACAATTAGTAGAGCATGGAAGAGGAGAAAGAGTACACATACACTAGCTCACTGTTGTCCCGTGTTTGTTCTTGGCAGCTTTTTTTCTCTCCCTTTTCCCCCCTTTTTTTTCTTGGTAAAATTGTGACAGCTTCTTCAGGTCAGTCGTATATTTACAACCGTGGACGCGGTGCAGCTGTGCAACACTTTTCACACTCTTCCTCCCTTTATAGCAACAAAACGAGGATAACTTTATAATAAGTTATGAGGCAAGCAGGAGTTACTGCTCATTGATGGAGAAAATATGGAGAGATTACGAGAGCGTGTAAAAGTCTGGCTCATGAGTCACGAGTCCTTGTCTGATATTTGAGCTCATATCGCTTGCCAGATATTGTAATAGGTTTTTTTTTTAGTCTTTTTTTTTTTTATTTTCTCCATAGTAATTACAGCTGCACCTTTAAATCCATTTTCAACCCTTGTAAAAGCTGATTTGTTGCGATTACTTTAATTGTTTATGGAGTCTAATTGCAGGATTAGATTTGCCCAAACCTCATTTTGCACTGGTACATTTCCAGTCATATTTATTTCTATATTTTTTTTGGCGTCTCGGAGTAAAATGTTTAAAATGATCTAATGTTTTTCTCATACACACCAAATCCCGGAGTGTAATAAAAATGTGGAATTGGATTTTCATAATTACTCAGATTCTTGAGTTATTACTGGTTTGATGGTAAGCAGAAACAGCTGTGAGGACTGTGAGAGACACAATAGCTTAGCGTATTTTTTGAAAAGACTTTTATAAGGCTGTTTATAAAACTGGTCATATTGACATTTTAAGAAAAAAACATCTACGTCTAGAGATGATGCATAAACTTACAGATTATCCAGCTGACCCCTGGTATAACTAGGAAATGTCCCAGTTATAGCATGGGATGACCCCTGGTACAGGAGTACTTTTCTAATTTATTATCCATCCATCCATCCATCCTCTACCGCTTACTCCTTTTTTAGGGTCACGGGGAACCTGGAGCGTATCCCAGGAGGCATCTGGCACAAGGCGGGGTACACCCTGGACAGGGTGCCAGTCCATCGCAGGGCACAATTACATACACACTCACTCACACACCCATTCATACACTATGGACACTTTTTTTTTTATACACGCGATGTAGTCTAGCATGCATGTCTTTGGACTGGGGGAGGAAACCGGAGTACCCAGAGGAAACCCCCGACGCACCGGGAGAACATGCAAACTCCACACACACATGGCCCTGGCGAGACTCGAACCCCGGACACTAGAGGTGTGAGGCGGACGTGCTACCCACTAAGCCACCGTGCTCACCTAATTTATTATTATTATCATTATTATATTATTATTATTATTATGATTATTATTATTATTATTATTATTATTATTATTATTATTATTTTTAACCCCTAACTGCTCAAGATGACCAGTGTGATAAATTAATTATGTAGGACAACCATTATGGAATCAGCATTTTTTTCCCCCAGTTGATGAGAGCCATATAGGTTGTAATAATAAAAAAAAGAGGTGTGGTGCATAACTAGTTGGGACATAAGAAACCACAGTGTACATTACAACCATAAATCACAAGGCACTTTTTTATCGTAGACGTTTCCTTGTTGTTGATTACATGAACCTGGTTTATTGTTAAATACGCAGACTCGAACTTGCCCTTTAATATCGCCATCAGTAAATTGCTTGCAATAACGTGTCTTTGTTTTGTTGTTCACTTCAGTTTGATTAAAAGGAAAAACAGTACCATACAGTAATAGAAATACAGGTTTCGATCTAAGCTTGGGATCTAAAGCATGTAAGCTTGAGGTTGCAAGACAAACAAGACAAGTTGCATTTTTTATTGTCGCTCGGTTAGTAACGCTCATCTAACACCCACCCGTTTTTATAACAAAATTAAACGTATCAGCTAGTAGCTTATAAATGCAGTTCAACCAAATCAACCAGGGAAATTGCAGTTCAACCAGTTTGTTTAAGCATTAATGATGTTGAAGCTCTGCACGTGGTGGCTTAGTGATTAGCATGTGTGTGTGGAGTTTGCATGTTCTTCCCATGCTGCAGGGGTTTCCTCTGGGTTCTCTGGTTTCCTCCTCCAGTCCAAAGACATGCATGGTAGGTGGATTGGTAGGCATATGTGTGTGATTGTGCCCTGCGATGGATTGGCACCCTGTCCAGGGTGTACCCCGACTTGTGCCTGATGCTCCATGGGATAGGCTCCAGGTTCCCCGTGACCCTGTAGGATAAGCGGTATAGAAAACGGATAGATGGATGAAGTTATCCTGTTCACTGACATGTTCTAGGGCGTTTATTGTAATATTCTGGCTTTTCATTTTGCCTGTTAGAATTTTCTGGCTAGCAATGTTGGCACCTCTGTACTTACTTGTACCTGAAACCCTCTGAGCAGCTCTTCTAAACTATTCAAACTGGTCAGTCATGCAACGCAGGAATGTAAATAGAGACGCAGAGCAGTCATGGAATTGATCTTAGACCTTTGCGACAAATAAGGTGTCACCATGAACTGAAACGCTGTCCCAAACCTCAGCAGTCTAGCGTTGCACTAAATGCTTCCGTTGTTTATTTTTGCGCAGGTTAAAAAATAAAAATAAAAATGAAAATGAAGTGAATTTTCCATCTGAAATGAATAAAATCGAACAATATTCACAAAACTGATGCCGTGTAGGCCAAAAGTTTGTGGACACCTGACCATCACAGCCAAACATGGTTCTTCTCCAAACTGTTGCCACAAAGTTGAAATCACACAGTTGTGTAGAATGTCATTGTATGCTGTAGTGTGGAGATTTCCTTTCAGTGGAACTAAGAGACACAATGACAATGCCGCTGTACACAAAGCGAGCTCCATGAAGACATGGTTTGTCAAGGTTGGTATGGAGGTACTCGAGTTTCCTGCACAGAGCCCCGCCCTCAACCCCACTGACCACCTTTGAGATGAACTGGAACACCGACGTCACACCAGGCCTCCTCGCCCGACATGGCTGAGTGAACACAAATCCCCACAGCCACACTCCAAATTCTAGTGGAAAGCCTTCCCAGAACAGTGGAGGTTATCTTAACAGCAAAAAGGGAGCTAAATCTGGCATGGGATGTATACCGTATGTATACATGCTGTATTGAGAATGTCTAGAGTGCTACAGAAATCAGATTAATAATTCATGTTATGTCACGGTAATGGTCTCATACAGTGATTTAGACATGATTTACATCTAATATTTTCCTCAAAACAGCCTTAAATTGACCGCCGTAAGTGTGGACACTGTGCGTGAACGGGTTACTGTCTGGAAAAACGTGTCGCGATAATGAGTAGGTCCTACGCAAAAAAAAGCTTGATGAGGTCAAAGAGATTACAAGCATCAGTACAAGGCGTCTGCCTTCTCTGCTGTTAACAACCACCAAACTGAGGCACTGTGCAGTGCAGGGTGTAGAGTGGATTAATGGACATTTTGTGTTTAAGTGAGCCTGCAGGCTGTTCTAAAGCTCTGACATGTTATCAGCATTGTAATGGGCCTGGCCTTGACAGTTCTTAGGATATAAGCCTAAACCGTTCATCATAGCTGGTACAGTGTCAGAGTGATTCCTTTTTGGTCCACTAATAAATCTTAAACGTGAGACAGTCAGCGTCTGGGAAGTATTTATGTCTCACGTAGTGCGTGATGTACTTCGGCTTATCGATACAGCCAGAGAAGGATTCCAGCTACGTTTCTTAGGAAATACTTGGGATCGAAGTACTTCATCATCGTCAAAGCCTTTCTTTGTTTTAAATGCTTAATGATGGTCACGCACGATACACCTCAGTAAGTCTCAGAACTATAATTTTTCTCCTAGCTGTTGCACAAGTCCCAGCACCAAGTGCTCATATGCACTCAGGATGAAGAGTGTCTTCTCCTAATCAGTTACACACTCTGTGATTAACAGCTGAACATGCTGAGAAATGATAAACGAGGCACCACAGCCCACGCTTCAATTCCACGGTCTCTGTAAACCAAGCCGTAAACCAGCCAGCCAGCTCCATCAGACCCCTGCAGATGATTCAGAATGCTGCAGCACGCCTTGTTTTCAACCAGCCGAAGAGAACCCATGTCACACCCCTCTTCATCTCCCTCCACTGGCTTCCTGTAGTCGCCCGCATCAAATTCAAGGCCTTGATGCTCACCTACAAGACCTTGTCTGGAACAGCACCCTCCTACCTCAACTCTCTGCTGAAGGCTTACGTTCCCACACGTAATCTGCGATCGATTAGCGACCGACGTTTAGTAGTTCCTACTCAGCGCGGCACAAGGTCCCTTTCCAGAACCTTCACACTAACTGTTCCTCAGTGGTGGAATGAACTTCCAACCTCAATCAGGACTGCAGACTCACTCACCATCTTCAAGAAACAGCTAAAGACCCACCTCTTCCATCAACACCTAACCATCTCATAAAAAAAAGGCACTTACACCTCGACTTTGTGCACTTTGCTTCTACTGGAACTCAATTAATAGATCTTGTATAGTAGCACTACTTGTATTGTTCGCTGCTTGCTTGTATCTCTCATTTGTAAGTCGCTTTGGATAAAAGCGTCTGCTAAGTGAATAAATGTAAATGTAAATGTAAACCTAGCATGCTCTTATTTACTTGCACTTATACCACACCACGGTTCTAAAAAAAGGCAGAAGTTATCGATTAACAGAACGTCTCTGACACTCAGGTCATTTGTCGTACCTCAGAATCACAGGTTTATGTTAATCTGCCTGTTTGAATATGTTATCATTTCTATAGTAACAGCTAATTCACAAGTGACGGACAGTCCACTAGCCTAAGCTTAGTACAGAACGGATTCTGAAAAACAGTCCGATGTTTGTTAAATATCGTCGGATATTGATTGATATGGTGAGGGTTTCTGTCAAGGGGTTTATTTAACATTTTTGGAAGGAGTGTCCAGTGTCAGCGCTTTGAAACGAGCTGAATTTATTCGTATCACGTCAACGTCAAGAGAACGTGAGAGAACCAGTGTTTACAGCAGCTGTAATGTTAGTTGTTTCGCAGATGTTCCACAACATTATAAGTAACTATAAACTGATAAAAAGCATTACATGTCATTTTTTTTTTACCTCTTTCGGATGCTCCCGTATAACGGAGCAGCCATCCTCATATTGATTCTGGCACACTTTTACGCTGGATAACCCCTTCCTGACACAACCCTTGCCAATTTCTGGGCTTGGGATAGACCACTAAGAGTGGGGTTGGTTCGCTGACCGGGATTTGAACCCGGTCTGTAGCGGTGAGAGCGCCACATTACTTAAAGTGTATCCTTTTACCGAAGTTAGCTAGCAGACTGGAGAAGTATAAGGAGTTCATTAGGATTGCACTTGGTGTTAAGTCCGCTTGAAACTAGCAATGTTTAGTTCATTTATGAGAAACCCCCTGTCATAACGGCCACTACCGAGATTGCAGCGTGAACGCCGATACGCACATCCTCTGACACACGTGACGCCATCCAGCCACAGCTTTTTTTTTTCAGGGCTGCAGATGCTGCATCACATGGCAGCGTAACACATTGTGAAGAGAGCGCTGTTTATCCTCTTCTGCATACCTGCGCTCACAGACGACTGCAATTGGCTAGTGACACTGTGATTGATGGGAGAGTGTGTGTACACCATTTTATTTTCCCAGAAAGCAACACTACAATACAACGCTGCTGCTTTGCTGACAAACCTACAGTATATATCGCGATACATATCATGTACTGTAGATCATCTCCAAATATCATGATACGATATTGATAAACGCCACTCCACCCCTGCTGAATGTTACTGTTTCTCCAAACGTCCCGATGTAGTTTAGGTGATCGTCCTGATTTAGTTCCTTGTTTTCAGTTGAATCAGTCTCTCCAGGATTTTGCGATCGCAGAAATGAACGTGAAATCAAGCAACCGCTGCAGTATTCCGAGGAGCGTGGAATTTTTCAAAATTACCGCCGATTTCCCGAAGATTCGCGCCTTGACGCGTCCGGTGACGTCATCACGACGCGCATTTAGACAAATCCAACTTTGAGTCAAGTGTGGCGATCACGAGTATGGCTAAAAAGTCTCAATTACCAACAAACATTACTGTGAAAGGCCGCACAGAACAATTTCGAGCAATTGCAATTTCGCCAATTTGAGTATTTTTCCCACAAAGAAAAGCACAAAGAACTCGGCACACTACATTGATACGGTACTTATGGAAGGTCTGTGGAAGCTGGATCTTTAATAGTAACTTTAATATAGAACTCTGCATTCACTCAAATCTCTTGTTCAATCAGACAATGAGCACAGCTAGCTAAAAAATATCGCCATGTTACAATAGCACCAAACCATCCATCCATCTTCTATACCACTTATCCTTTTCTTTAGGGTCACGGGGAACCTGGAGCCTATCGCAGGGAGCATGGGGCACAAGGCGGGGTACACCAATGTGTGTGTGTATATATATATATATGTGTGTATATATGTATTAGGTATGTCACAATGCCAAAAATCTAGTAGTCGGTACCGATAGCACCAAAAGATCACGATAAAAAAATTCTATTTTTTTAAAAAAAGATAAACATAAAAACTCTCCTGAGAGAGAGGGGGATATTTCAGTTAACAAACACTGTCTGACAATGATATGTAGGTGGACTACGCTACTGCAGAAAAACAAGTACAGTCGCGTTTTAAATGTTGGTACCGACTTGGGGCCGAAGTTTCGGTTCTTGTGTCTGTATCGGTTTCCTAATGTGTGTGTGTGTGTACGTGTGTGTGTGTGTGTGTGTATATATATATATATATATATATTATAAACTAAGTATGAAAAAGTAGCTTATTTTGTTAATTTCCCCTGTGTATGCAGACTTTTGGGACACCCTGTAGATGAGGTATGAAGCGCCCAATTTTCTTATCTTATTGCTAAAAGAGCATTTTTTTTTTAAAACACGCAGTGAGGTACATGAGAAATAGGTAGGAAAAACACTGCCTTTTGTCCGGCTAGCTTGGTTCCTGCGACAGTCCTTCATTAAAGTAGGAAATAACAGTGATTTGAGACGGAAATGTCTCTTTAGCGTGCACGGCTGAGTGGTTAGCAGAGTGGCCTGCTGGGGACACAGAGTCTCGACAACCCAAACACCACAGGAGGCTCCGTGTGCGCTGTGTGCTGGAATGGTCAGGGATTCATTTTAACCCCAAGCTCGTGTGTGCGTGTGTGTGTGTGTGAGAGAGTGTGAGAGTGTGTGGAGTGGAGTGGACTGAATAGTTGGTCCTTTCTGGATAGTAGTAACAGGCTTTACTTTCCATTGCTTTCAATACGGCTCTGTTTATGTGGCACCTCTACCCTTCCTGTGTGTGTGTGTGTGTGTGTGTGTGTGTGTGTGTGTGTGTGTGTGAACAGTGGAGGGTTCTGTTTTGGGGAGATTTAGAGGTGGTCTTCACAGCTTTTGGTTTTCACTAAGGCCCTATTTAATATAGGACCCCTCCTATTCCTGCGCAATCTTATATATGCATGTTTGTGTGTGTGTGTGAGTGTGTGTGTGTGTGTGTGTGTGTGGTCGTACGTAGTGCCACTCGTCTGGCATTTCCTGTCTGTCCGCTGTATATGATCCCTAGTGACTTCTGACCATGGAGCACCCTGTCATGGCACGAAATGCACCAACTCCCAAGACCTCTTGTATCCGTCCGTGTGTGTGTGTGTGTGTGTGTGTGTGTGTGTGTGTTGAATTTATTTAAACTAAATTGAAAGACACACAGTTAAATAAACAGTCTCTCCCAGTTCATCTTTTTCTTCCACTCACTCATTTCAGGTTTCCAGCATGTGGTTTATTTAACTTTCATGCCTCATCTTTCCTGAGCTTCCTAAAGAAGACTGACAGACAGAACAAGCTTGTGTGTGTGTGTGTGTGTGTGTGTGTGTGTGTGTGTGTGTGTGTGTGTGAC
>JAFFST010047664.1:1928-14337 GCA_022414735.1 Noturus placidus
TATTCAGAATGGGGTGAAGCATGGGAATGCCCTCTTAGTCACTTAAGGCCTCACCGCACAAGCTCTGACATGGGTGTCTCTAAGCACCGCCTTTTTGATAATGATTAAAAAAAAAAATAAATAAACATTTTTGATATTAATCTTTTTTTATATATATATATACAAATAATTTATCACACACAAAAACTAACCAGGTGATTCTCACAGCCACTGGTGGTTATCTGTGTTTATTAGCATGGAATTGTAATTAGCATTTTCACCTATACGTCTGTATCGTCTAATCTCCTCAGTATACAGTGACTCCCTTTCTTTGTTTCACTCTGTAGATGTGCACTCTGAGACTGGGGAAGCAGCAGGAACAAAGCCTTTCTATTCAGATCCAAGCAGTTCCCACTTGGATCCTGTAGAGGACATGGAAGTGGAGCTCTCTTACTCTTTTAAAATGCTGTCCCTCGAGTAAGGACGAAGAAGAAGTTGATGAGCCATGCCTAGCTTGACCTCTCGCCAAAAGGCGGGCCTCCTGCGATACGCAATTGTATCTGGGTCGAAGACTGACATTGTCAGGACATCTCCGGGAAAAGGATGTGATGAAGTTTTTTTATTTTTTGCTTTTTCATTTTTCTATTTTTTTTCCTTTGAATTTTTTATTACAATATTATCAAGTGTGATTAAGAGACAGGATGATTACTGTCTGATGTATCATTGTAATCAAACTGAGAAAGTGGTTTGGTATTTATATTTATTGGTCTATACTTGTATCAGCTACATGTGCTTAACCATTTGTGTACTCTACATACATGTACATGCTGAACCAAATGCATGCTCATGCTTACATACACTGTTTAATTTTTGAGGTTAGGGAAAGGGAGGCAGAATCTTTTACTCCTTTCTAGTTAATGGGAGAGGAGATGTTTGGTTCTGATCTCCAGAGAGAGTGGCTTCAGGATTTGGTCGTTGGTAGATGGCTGGCGTGGTCATATATCGATCACTAGTTAGTGTAAATAAAGGGACTGAATTGTGAGATTACTCTCTCAAGTTAGGTGGGGCTTAGTAAGCCCCAGAGGTGGGAAATATATGGGAAATATCTAAGAAATGTAAACAATATGTGTAACTAACCATTGGATATGTTAGTGAAGTGTATTCAATATGTAACCAACATTTAGAATTATTACGTAAGCATAATCAAATGATCAATATTATTATAAAGGCACAATCTATATGTATAATCAACAGTTAGAAGCATAACCTAAAATCCATAGAACAATATTCGATCAAGTTATATTCTGAGTGGATTTGAGCTGAATGACCTCTGTGTTTTCGTGTACAATAAGTGGTGTTCTGTATTAGCTGGCACCTGTCTCCACAGCAATAAATTGGCAGTAGATATACGCATGCGTGAGTGAATAACCTTGAGACCATATACCAATTCGGGAGTTAGGAGAGGGCCTCTGGAAGGGATGTAGATAGCTGCGGGAAGAACCAATAGAGACAGACAAATGCTCATTGAGGCCTAAGAAGGGAGTCAAGATTAAGACCCACAATTCTGTGTGAAACCATTTTTGTAAAAGAAAAACAAATTTAAGATAACACATAGACATGAATATTTAATTGTGGCAAAAGAAATTGGTTTGTTTGAACGAGAAAAGTCAAAATCCCACCTACAAAGACTATGCTGTGGAGAAAGGTATATAAAGATATATTTGTGCATGCATAATTTGGAGCCTCTGCAGAGAGTCACATTTTGTTGGTTTTCAATAGAGTTTATTTACTTTTTGACATCTACTAAACTCTCGGGTTTCTGAAGTTTTTTTCTTAGGCTAAAAAGGTTGTTTTATCTTCAACAATATGAACATGTAAACAGTGATTATTGCTGACCTTAATCCGATTAAAGTCATACTTGAAGTAAACACAAATCGAATTAAGACATGTGGAGTATTCCTGTTTTAGTCGCATTATCGACGTGCGTTACTGACATGTACACATTCACTGCAATTTGCAACAGGACACGTACACACACACGGCAGCGCTCAACCATTTGACGGCAAACAAGAGAGCACGGCTGTGTCTGAAACCGTATACGTAGCTGCTATATAGTAAGCGTAATACACATATTTTAGCTACTATATAATAGGAAAGTACGCTGTTTGGGACGCAGCCCACGGCTTCCAGCAGTCGTGTGTTTGCACGTAGAGCATGACAATTAATTAACTGCACTTGAAGCTTTCGAAAAATTAAACACCCAAAACTGTGCACGGTCCCATAACGAAGACGAACTATATGTTAATACGTGAAATTCTGGAGGGAACGTCGGACGGCGTGGCACAGGGACGTAATGGCGTGTGCTATTAATCTATGGTCTATGACATGTAAAACAGGAACATGAAAGGAATATTCTAAGAGCGACTCATGTAAACACCTTAATCACAAAAGTGTCTTATTCAGAATAAGGTCAATAAGTGTCCATGTGAATGTAGTCACTGTTGATTCAGTGTTGGTCTGCTACCTGGGTTGTCTCTTGAAAACATAGCGTTTGTAAATGAATGTATTGAGTGGATTCATAATATCTAAAAAAGACACTCACTTGCACGTCCTACTGGTCCAACTAACTTACAGACATGGGCACTGAAATAACGACTCATTTAGGTGCAAGGAATAAAAAGATGTCTCATTGGGATGAATTTAAATGACTACCGCTAGCTGTTACATGAAAATTGTGCATTTTTGGGGGTGATGGTGTCAGCGATACCCAGACACCCCCAGCCCCCCACATCCCATTTTGAGCATGCATATCTCTTTTGGAAAGCACTTACACTTAGAATTGGATAAAGACTGCTGGTACTGCTCAGAGGTGGCTTTTACAGAAACATTGCAACAGAATGTCAATGTTCTCCGCAAAGATGTGGAGCTGCACCGTGTCCAAGGTACACAGGTTCTACCACAAACATCAAACTAAGAACTTACAATTTTGACTGATGCTTATAAGAATGTGTCTGCTTCTTGCATCTCTCTTAGATTTAGATGATATTTTACCCAACCCTTGGAGAGAGGTGGTCTGGAATGATGCGTAAGTCCCACAGTGTCCATTTACGGATCCACACAGGATTTATACTGGTTTCATTTTATTTTTACATCACAAAAACCTGCAATTTTAGCTTGACTTTTTACATCCACTGTATTTAACATGTTTACATGTTACTTATATTTGTTCCACAATACTCTTAAATTCTCGCTTCTGATCCATTTGACTGTAACATGGTTGCTATGCTACAGTAGTTGCAGCTGTAAGATAAACCATAGGTTTATCAACATGCTCTCATTTCAATAGTAACAGCTCATACACAGAGGCTTGTATGGTCTAAAAATAAACAAAGAATGTTATGTGCCATTCATTTTACACATGATAATTTTTCCTCATTATTGTTAAGGTGAATAAATGTATAGATTTTATATCATAATTAAGTGACTGCACTGTTGTGTTGTTGTCTATGTTGTTTAGGACAAGAGAGAATCTGACGGAGGATTTTGTCTCTTACAAGCTGTTGTTAGAGTCTCTACCCCGGGTGAAGGCTTTACTCTTGGGCCCAGTGGGTTCTGGGAAGTCCAGCTTCATCAACTCTCTCAGATCCACAATGTACAAGCGCATTGTACATCTGCCCATCATCGGCACAGCAGTGGAGGGGTTCACCGAGAAGGTCATAAAAAATGTCAAATATTGCTTGATAATGGGTTTTAAACATAGCAATTCTCAACGCTGCTCTTATATACAACATTTCCATGATATCTATGTTGTATATTTATTAGAATATATAATATAGATAGCAATAATTAGGACTGTATTCAGACTTGGCTTTAGCTGGTGCTTAATATATATCTCAGATTTCAGCCATAGCAATGTCTAGTGTTCCTATATACAGCGTTCCATTGATGCTGTAGATTTATCATAAGATATATGTTCTTACGGACTATAATATCATATTATATGAATCATCTAACACCAATGGTCAATGAAGAGCAGGATAGAAGTGGAAATATTTTTATTTATATATATATATTCAAATATTTTTTTAAGTTAAAGTTAAGGACATTACTGTATATCTGTTATTGTGCGCAGACTGTGTATCAGATTTGAAGTCAGTGGGGGATTTCTCTCTTACTGAAATCTTTAGTTTTGGTAAGGGTTGGTTAGTTTAGCGTTCTTTCCGAGTGGTTGTCTCAACGTGGTCAACTTTATTTCTAGAGGGATACACTACTGTCTCCTTTGGGTTATGGAGACTGGGTGTTTTTATGTTTACGGGTTTGTTGGGGGGGAGGGGAAATCACTCCGGCTCTAATTGACTATTTATATCCCTATGGTTTACTTTATTAGATGGTTAGTAGTGATTTTGATCCCAGCACGGCGAGGACAGGCATTTTAAAATTTTAAGATCTAATAAATAGATCTTTTAAGATTTATTAGTTGGAACGTCATAGGTATGGGTAATCCTGTTAAGAGATCTAAGGTTTTTATATATTTTATATATTTGAAACTTTTAAAAATTCCGATATAGTATTTTTACAGGAGACTCTCCGCTGTATTAAAGATCATAGGTTATATTGCCCTTGAGTCTTATTCCTGTTGTTGGGTTTTATAGTATTTATACAACCAGCAATAGTTAGTGTAGCCATCATGTGTAATTTAATTACATATGATTCATTTTCATAAATCCATACAGAATCAAACTTTTAACCCCAGTAACATACCCCCACAAGATTTATATATGATTCATTTATGTCATTTTACATGTGGTTCATTTACACAAGATTCATTTTCAGAAGGATACAAGGTACTGCTTTTGAAAATTGTGTAGATACCGTATTTTCCGCACTATAAGGCGCACCTTATTATATATATTATAATATATATATATTATATTATTATAAGGCGCAGTCTCAATTACGGGGTCTATTTCTGTACTTGACCAATACTTAAGGAGCACCGTGTTATAAGGCGCATTCGGTTGTTACGCCAACCAAAGTCGCACAAGATATTTACAGATTTTGGAACTCAGTCCACACATAAGGCGCACCGGATTATTAGGCACACGGCCGATTTTTGAGAAAATTTAAGGCTTTTATGTGCGCCTTATAGTGCGCCTTATAAATACGGTAGGCTTTTTATTATTCCCTCTATTAGGGCAAAAATCACTATAATCCTTTGCATCAGCACCATTCCCATAGCAATTTATAATACATTCGGCAGCACCCTTAGTGTGTCTTCCAGACCAAGTGAACACTTGGATTTAATAGCTGGTCGATCCTCCTTTGGCAGCAACAACCCCAACCAAGCATTTCAGAAGGAATTTTGGACCACTGTTCCTTAAAGAACTGCTGTAGCTCAGCCATTTTCTTAGGATGTCTGGTGTGAACAGCTCTCTTGAGGTCATTCCACAGAATCTCTAAGGGGTTAAGCTCTAAGATCTGTCTGGGGCATTCCGAAAAGCGGAGTTTTATTTTTCTGAAGTCATTCTGTAGTGGATTTACTTTACTATTTAAGATAATTTTCCTGCTGCATCACACAACTTCTACTGAGCTTTAGCTGGCACACAGCCACCCCAATATTATCTTGATAAATTGGGAATTAAATTTTTTTTAGCTATGATAGCAAATGGTCCAGCCAACTGACGCAGTTTCAATGTGTGTTCAGGTACCAGCCTCCACTTATCCCCTGGAACGCCAGTCCCACTGACTCACCGGCCATGGATGACTGGTTTGAAGGAGTGCAGGGGTATTGGAGAGCACCCACCAGCGGCTCAGACAGGTGGACCAGACCACCCTGTCACCTCCATCTGCCATGACACTGCCGTGTAGCATCCACATTCAATATCTCCTGCCTGAAATCAGTTATCCCAGGGCCATTGGCCATTAATATGACGCATACCTACCTCACTCGACATAGCGGGCTACCCTGTATTGATGGTTGAGGGGCTCTGCCAGGTCTATGCAAACCACAAACTCTACTTCCCAGAACAGACCATGGTCTCCAAACATGGCAAGCCCAGACTACACTCCCCAGAACATGCACTGCTCACATTAAATACTCTTAACTGCAGCTGCACCTGTCTCAGTCCACCATTCATGATAGTTGCTTGGATTTCCCAATGGTATCAAGGCCATAGAGGCCCTGGCTCTAAAACACAGCATCTGCTACATTCTTAATTAACTCCTAATTACAGCAACTGGCCAATCAAATCAGTACCACTGCAATTCTTATACAGTGAATTAAAATAAACCTGTTTTCAGTATTGTTTTAAAATGACCTCTGCTATGAACAAAGTAGACACTCCAAGAGAAATGTTGATAACATGAAATGTGTGAAGTTGTGAAAAACTGAGACTAAATATCTTTAGCCTAGGCGTACATAAACTTTTGGACTCAAATGTCTGTCAAATGGGAACTTACTGCATATGGCACCAAGTACTGTGTTTTTGGCTCCAGTTCCAGAGAGGTGTTACAGTCGGTGATACAGTAAGCGGCTACATAGCAAATCCCACCCTGAATGAGCAGGTACACTGTGTCCTCTTTGTCCTTGATGCCACCAAAGTGACATCGTACCCCAGTAGCCTGCAGTCCACACTCAGGAAGCTGCATTCCACCATATCAGACATGGGTAAGAGTGAATTCATCTTGTGCTTTCAGGCTAACTTACTCAATTGTTGAAAAAAATATTTCTTAATCGTTTTACATCATTTAACAATGAACTGACTTTACACACCACATGGTGCGCAAAATTATTCTGCTTTTAGCACGATCTTCCAATTCTCATGAAGCCACATGTTATTCATTTGTAAGTCGCTTTGGATAAAAGCGTCTGCTAAATGAATAAATGTATTCACAATAGAACGTAGAAAACCAAATTAAAGGTTTAAGCTGAGATGTCCCATTTTAAGAAAAAAAAATAAGGTAACTTTGAATTGGATGGCCGCAACACATCCCAAAAAAGTTGGGACATGGCAACAGAAGGCTGGGAAAGTACAGTGGTGTGAAAAAGTGTTTGCCCCCTTCCTCATTTCCTGTTCCTTTGCATGTTTGTCACACTTAAGTGTTTCGGAACATCAAACCAATTTAAACAATAGCCAAGGACAACACAAGTAAACACAAAATGCAATTTGTAAATGAAGGTGTTTATTATTAAAGGTGAAAAAAAAATCCAAACCATCATGGCCCTGTTCCTTGCAGCAGCACTTATAAACCTGTGTTAAGGCTTTTTCTTCTATATTTTTATTTTTTTTTAAAATGTCATAAGCATTCATATCACACTTTGTGCAGACAAATAATATACAGTTTATTAACAGGTCTACTTATATCCTCAATATCAACAATATATCTACACCACACAGTAACCCCCCCCCCCCCCCCAAATACAAAGAAGCACTAAACACCTACACGCTCTAATATGTGACAATATTTCAAACAAACATTCTCATATATAACTATATACAATTCATCAGTAGTAGATCCTGGTATGATCGAGATGGGCAGCCGCACAGGGTGCCATCGTTCTGGGGTGTCCTGTGCTGCTCCTAAATGTAGCTGTGTGGAGCGGGGGAGGTTTACTTATCTATAATCACACCTCTTTGTACAGTACTTTTATTCAGGGGATATAATCACAATGAAATACAACTAAATGAACCACTTTTCTCTGATATAGCATACAGAATGTCAAAAATAATGCTCAACATTTTCTTAATAATGCTCAACATTTTCTTAATAATGCATGCCAAATAAATATAAGAAATCACATTAAAGATTAAATATTTTGTGTGACTGATTTTTATGAGGATGTTCCTGTGCATAGAACAACAAGACATCGCTGTGCTCAGTATTAAACATGTGACTACCAGGAACTTCTCATATGATGAGATCATTGATGGCTTTTCATCAATGGAAACAACAAGTGGTCCAGTTTAAGGGTGTAGATATGAGCAGAGTTTTATTTTTGTCTTTTTGTTTTAAATGTGGTAATATTTGCACCATTTAATTTTCAGTTAAATAATGCTATTTGTATTGGTCTTAGCAAATATAATTTTTTGGTATTATATTGTTCATTGTTGTAGAATTAAATATCTTTTACTATTTGCAATGTGTTTGCACTGGTTCTGGGCTGGGGGGGGGGGTTTACAGGGGGTAGCAGTAGTATAATTTCATCATAAGACGTCTAGAGTACAAAAGGAACAGAATGTTAGTGTTAGTCTGAGCACAATCAAATGCCCCATTATAAAAAGGGTGCAACCAGATTATTGTAAGCGTTGTGTGGCCCAAACCCCCCGCCCTGCCGACATAACATTTGTTTTTTTACTTTAATTTTGTCGGCTGCTCGATCACATTAAGGGTGGAAAAAGATCTGACAAGATTTGTTTTGTTTTTATTTCTTCTTCAAAAAATGTAAAGAGACTTTTTCAATAATCTTTATCATTCATTTTGCTACAATTGCCAACAAAATGCCCATGTATTCTCCTTGGGTGTGTGTGTGCATAAAAGGTGTTTTTTTTTTTTCTTTTTTTTTTTTAAAGTAGAACTTTGTCTTTCCTGTTCTTTTGCTCTTGCCTTTCACAGAGCTATGGGCTACATGCCAGTGCCCGGTCATGTCTGAACCGGAGTGTGACTGCTGTTTTGATTTTGTTTCCTCTCAGGCTTGCACTCACTCCCGGTCTGTCTGGTCGAGGTGTAACACAAAAGAAAGTATAAACAAAATGAATAATGAGGAAACACTTCTTTCAAATCTTTGATATCTTGCAAATTTAATGATTACAAGAAAGAAAGAAAAAATCCAAATCAATCCAATCGCTCCGAAAGCAAAAGTCTTCAGGGCTGGGCAAGGCCAAAATAATAAACAGAACAGTCCCTGTCTTGCCCCGTATCAATTTAAATAACTTAACAAAAAAAAATTTATTTTAAAAGAAAATACAGAGTCTAACCTGACTCCCTAACTGAGGCAAAAACAGCAAACAAAAGATAGACCCAAAAATAAATGGCACCCAACCCCTGCAGCTTTCGTAATAGAGAAGAAACATTTACAATAGAACATATATTTACAATTCAGTAGTCAGTAGTCAAAAGGATACACCACCGAAGAGAAATCCTTGCAAAAGCCTCTATAGCAGGGGTGTCAAACTCATTTTAGTTCAGGGGCCGCATACAGCCTAATTTGATGCCAAGTGGGCCAGACCATTAAAATCATAGCACAGCTCATCATAGCTATAAAAAATAAAAAATAAATAAATAATAAATAAATTCAATGTTTTCCCCTTTGTTTTAGTGGAAAGAAGTACAATTACATTAGGATATTTTTTTAATTTAATGACCTATCCTTTCACAAAACATGTTATGAACTTCAGATTTCTCAAGAAAAACGTGCAATTTGCTTCAGTTGATCATTTACGTGTGTGCATTACAACTGATCAGTGTTTGTAAGTCACACGTATTTAGAACTGAAAAACATGGTAGCCTATTGCACTTGAAGATCAAATCAACTTCTCAAGATATAGGAATTAGTTTTACTCCATTTTCCACGTGTAATAATTATCAAAACTTAAATTGACTCCCAACATCTTACAAACCCAAGTGGTGGCCATTTTAAATGTATAAGAAAGAAAGTAAATCACCCGGCCTGTAAATATAAGATTTATATATGAAACTTGCATAAAAAATGCATACATAAAATTTATGACAAAACTCTTTTGTAGTGAAGCTGGTGACTATATTTTTTGAGTGAAAAATGTTTCTGATGCAGCATTTTACAAGAATTAGTCTAGTTTAGACTACTTTGTTTTTGCTCCTGCACCAGTGAATCAGTGTCAGGCGTCAGGTCCTGAGTAGCAGCCAGTTTCAGAATGTCATTTAAGTGTTGTCATGTGAGCCTTGAGCGCAGTTTTAGAATACCTGTTCACAAAAGGTAGGTAGTTTTCCTACATGCACAAAATTTTTGCAGCTAGGGCTGTTCATTTGGGGTACCCTGGCAGGAGATACTGATAAAATGTGTTCAAGTCCACGGAGGCAAATGTGTTCAAGTTTGTATCACATTGCAAATTAATTATTTCTAACTGGATGTCGACGGGCACATCGGAAGCTTTGACTGAAGGGTGAGCGAAAAACTGCAAATTCTGTCTTGAGCTCACCAAAGATCTGAAACGGTTTCTCAAACTCCCACAGCAATCCTCAAATCTTGTCTTTGTACCGTTTCATGCCAGCATTAACGCCAGTCGCACTTGCATCTCTTAGACAGGGGAAATGAGCAGAGTCACCACATGCCAGCTGTGTCTCCCACAAAGTCAGCTTCAACTTGAACGCACGTATGCGGTCATCATACTGTGTGACAACTATTTTTACGGCCTTGCAACATTTTGTTCAAATTATTGAGGTGCTCTGTAATATCCACCATAAATGCAAGGTCCTGCAGCCGTTCCAGAGATAGTAATTCCATCACTGGCTTTCCTTTTGTCTCCATAAACTGTCCAATTTCCTCTCGTAACTCAAAAACGCTTCAGCACAGCGCCTCGGCTTAACCATCTTACTTCAGTGTGGTATGGCAGGTCATGGGTAATTTTATTGTCACTGAGAAGGCAGTCAAACTGACCATGATTCAGACCTCTGGCTCAGATAAAATTAACAGTTCGGACAATCACCTCCATGATGTGATCCATTTTTAATGGCTTGCAACACAATGCATCCTGGTGCAAAATACAGTGAAATATCCAAAAAGCATCTCCTCCATTTGCGGCTTGTACTTTCTCTCTGAATTTTGTCACAACGCCTGCTTTTTTTCCCGATCATTGATGGCGCGATATCTGTAGCCAAGCTGACAGCACGCGACCAGTCTACTCCGCCTCTGTCCAGCACACAACCGAGAGAGCTGAAAAGGTCCTCTGCTGTTGTGGTGTCCATCATAGGCACCAACTCAAGGAACTCCTCTGTGACGGCCAATGTCTCATCAACTCCACGAATAAATATAGCCAGTTGAGCAACGTCTGTAATGTCAGTGCTCTCATCAATTACAACAGAAAATGCAAGAAATGACTTGACTGTGTTTCAGTTGGCCGTCCAATTCTGTGGATAGTTCCGAAATCCTCTCTGCAATAGTATTCCTCCTCAGGCTGATGTTGGCAAAAGCTTGTCGCTTCTCAGGACATACGAGTTCTGCAGCCTTCAGCATGCATGTTTTGATGAACTCCCATCGTAATACGGCTTTGATGCTAATGCTATTTCGTTAGCAATTAGGTAGCTGGCGTTTACTGCTGCATCACCGACCTCTCGGCTCCGAGTGAAAACAGACTGCTGTTTCTTCAGACCCACCAGTAACTTATTTATCTTCTCTCGTCTCAGTTGTCCTTGCAGGCTGTCGTATTTTTCACCATGCTGAGTCTCATAGTCGGGCCAAATATTATATTCCTTAAAACAGATTGAATCAATCGCTCCGAAAGCAAAAGTCTTCAGGGCTGGGCAAGGCCAAAATAATAAACAGAACAGTCCCTGTCTTGCCTCGTATCAATTTAAATAACCTAACAAAAAAAAAGTATTTTAAAAGAAAATACAGAGTCTAACCTGACTCCCTAACTGAGGCAAAAACAGCGAACAAAAGAGACCCAAAAATAAATGGCACCCAACCCCTACAGCTTTCGTAATAGAGAAGAAATATTTACAATTCCGATGTACACTCAGCACAACAGAAGACAAAACAGGGGGATGGGACAACACAATATCCTACCACTCGCTTCTTTCACTCGTACACAATACAACAAGCAAGCGATTTCACTCAAACACCAGGAAAAACATTCGCTACTCAATCGTACGCATGCAATCAGACACACCACACACCCGCATTCCTCCAGACATATCGTTCTTCCTCCTTTTTAAAAGACGCACAATCTTCTCCTCTCCAATCCCTGTGCAGCACGTCAGCACGTCTAAATAGGGCAGAGCAACCTGTGAGGGTGAAACAGGGGGAGGGAGGGAGAGAGAGAGAGAGAGAGAGCACACACAGACACACAATACATCTCCTGACATAACATTGACGTACTTTGCCTCACCTTGGTTTTGTCTGATCATGGGTATTTTGACTGTGCTATGCCGGTTCTTGATATTAGATTAGGAACTTTGTAAACTACCGTTTCAGATTATCATCATATCCGGTCTGTTAAACCTCCTACAAATGGGTCCTGCCTCTGTGAGCCCTCCATTACACCCAACCACTTCACCTTATGACATACGAACTTAAATAAGGTAACTAATCAAGAAAATTAACACATGAGCACAATAAACATTTCTTTCTTCTTTCTCTTGCTGTCTATCTGTTTACACTCACTAACATGTGCCATCAGTTTATCCCTGTTATTTGCCACAGGCGCAGACCGCGGTATACTCCCAGAAACGTACG
>JAFFST010047668.1:1528-12383 GCA_022414735.1 Noturus placidus
TTACATTGTAGCACAGTGTCATTTCTTCAGTGTTGTACATCAAAACATATCATCACATATTTACACACATCTGAGGGGTGTACTTACTTTTGTGAGATACTGTAAATTCTATATAAATAAACAATAATAAATAATATATTATCAGAAGTTGTATTGTAATGCTATATAGTATAAAAATAATATCAACTAATAAAAATAAATATTTTTTAAATATTTTCAAGTAATATAAAATATAGCAGTTTATATAGAATACACACACACACACACACACACACACACACACACACACACTCCTGTTTCTGATTGGCCGTTCCACACGGTGACAGATGTGTGTTTGTTGTGAAATGAACTGAGAGTGTGTAGTAAAGGGGGCGGAACAACAGGGTCAGACACACTCCGTGTTAAGTCTGATGTGTGCTCGCAGTGCATTATGGGTGAAACGCACCCTAGTCTTGTTAGAAAGGAATCTGAGAGTGACTGAAGATAAACAGTAACGAGGCGTGGACACTGAGCTGTGAAGTTTATCATTAAAGCGTGTTTTTACTTTCATTTAAGTGTTTCTTTAGTAACAGTCATGTTATTTCTTATCAGAACTTTGGCTTTTAAACCTTCAGTGACCATCTTCTAGAAATCCACGACATGAAGCACTCGGAATAACTGACATTTCTGAGGATTAACCGGTCCGAATGGACGAGCTGATCTACAGACAGGGCTTTTCTTTCACATCAGCAAATTGGAGCATCTATTTTACACATGGGTTCGAGTCCCGCCAGGGCCATGTGTGGGCGGAGTTTGCATGTTCTCCCCGTGCGTCAGGGGTTTCCTCCGGGTTCTCCGGTTTCCTCCCCAGTCCAAACACATGCATGGTAGTCTGATGGGCGTGTCTAAAGTGTCCGTAGTGTATGAATGTGTGTGTGAGTGTGTGTGTTTGTGCCCTGTGATGGACTGGCACTCTGTCCAGGGTGTACCCCGCCTTGTACCCGATGCTCCCTGGGATAGGCTCCAGGTTCCCCGTGACCCTGATAAAGGAGTAAGCGGTTGAAGATGGATGGATGGATGGATAAAGTCTAAAAGTGTGGGCGGGGATAATGCAAATTTGATCCATTTATCATCTGAATTATTTGCATTTATTCATTTAGTGGACGCTTTTATCCAAAGCGACGTACAAATGAGAAAATAGATCAAGCAGAGAACAATACACGCAGTGCCACCGTACAGCATTTATAATCGAGTTCTAGAGAAGCAAAGTGCACAGAGTCGAGGTGGAAGAGCCAGAGTAATCATTATCGTTATTAGTTTTAATAATGTGGGGTTGGCATTTTAAGGGCTCATGAAGAGGTGGGTCTGTAGCTGTTTTTTTGAAAATAGTGAGGTTTCGAGGTTGGACGCTCATTCCACCACTGAATTATCATTTTTTAAACCTGAAAGTCAGATTTGGTCTTATTCGTCAAGCTTTCAGTGAAGTTGCGTGAAAGTCTTTGAGTAAAGTTGTGTATAAACGCTGATTTTCTTCGTATTCACGTGTGGATGTTGAAATGGCGATCAGCCTTGGAAGTTCCAGGGTGTGTCCATGCACGTGGATTGCATTTCAGTGTGGCACGACTGAAACACAGTGATGAACGTGCACTGAAATGCAACGGAGAATTGCAGTGTTTAATTGTGTAAAAAAAGAGAAGACGCTGTCATCAGATCACACGTGCGTATTGTATTTCACGCTTTCTTCATAACTGAAAGCCCCGACTCCAGCGCCATGTCGATTCTCCCTAATATATAAACCTTGGGAGCTGTAGTTTCTTATAAACACTAAATTCACTCTGATTACAGCCCAAGAGATTCTTTTTCTTTTTATTATTTTTCCTAATTTGATCTTGGCCAATTCCTACCCTTCAGTCAGCTCGTACGAGAGCGACCCCTGCTGCCCATGCTGCGCCATGCTGGCTGAACACAGTGGTTCTCAACGTTTAGTGAGCTCTAGCATTTATTGAACAATCCACAAGGACCCCTTCACTCCACAACAGTTATAGGCTATATATATTTAACAGTCATTTCTATATATGTTACTTTATTTTATTAATATTTTAACGGGGCGGCTGTGGCTCAGGTGGTAGAGCGGGTTGTCCACTAATCCACTAATCGTAGGGTTGGTGGTTGGAATCCCGGCCCGGGTGATCCCATGCCGAAGTGTCCTTGGGCAAGACACTGAACCCTAAGTTGCCCCCGATGGCAAGCTAGCACCTTGCATGCAGCTCTGCTCCCATTGGTGTGTGTGTGCGCACTCATGTGTAAGTCGCTTTGGATAAAAGCGTATGATGAAATGTAAATGTAATGCTAATAATATCAACATTGGACATTTAAAATTTAATCAAAACATTTTAAATGGAATTTATTTATTTATTTGACATATTATTGTTGGTGTGACATTTAATTTGACACTCTGAATGATCTTTTGTTTATTTTATCCATCAATGCGACACTTGATCTTGACTTCTGCTCGTAGGTTTTTGCAAATTATCATTTCATTTGTAAAAAACCAAATTGGTTCATTTTAAAACATATCTTAAACTGTTCTTATATTTGATGGGCGTATGATATGTTTGATTGAAGATATTTTGATACATTTAACAAATGTGTGTATATATATATATATATATATATATATATATATATATATATATAATTTAAACATTTTAAAATCTTTCCCACTGACCCACTGCAATTATGCCACAGACCACTAGGGGTCCCTGGTTGAGAAACACTGGCTTAACACAGTCGGAGGAAAAAACTATCTGCCTTCTTCCACATACATGAGCTCACAGATGGCTATGATTGGCTAGTGTTGTTGTGATTGACAGATTAGAGTGAGTACGCCCCTCCCACCCACTTTCACTCCCTTTGCTTCAGGCCACGGACGGCTGTGGCATAGCCGGGATTTGAAAGGACAAACGCTTTTCTGTTGGTGATGCTAAAGATTCATATTTCTCATAATGTTACAACAAATCTAGCCTAGCGAATTTTTGTAAAAAACAAACAAACAAACAAACAAAAAACCTGCATACTTACTTTACAAACGATCTGTAACACACACACTAAATCTATACATGAAATGTCGCATTTATTTGCACATGAAACGTCTTGCCATGACACTTAAATGCGGTGTTGCTTAAAACAAACAAACAAACAAATCTGCATTTTCACACATGTGCAGCACTTTAGAAAATGTTTACGCTTTTATAGAGGAAACCTTTCTGTTTCAGACTCAGTTTTTTGGGTGGAGTCAGTTTGGGGGAGGTTGAAGACTTGTCAGTGGGGTTTTTTTAAGTGCAGTTGCAGTTCACCTCACAGACAGAAGAGGGCTCTGAACATTACATACTGCGGCTTTAATCAGGGTTCTTGCAGTTAGAGAACTGAGAGGGAGAGAGAGAGAGAGAGAGAGAGAGTGTGTGTGAGAGAGAGAGAGAGAGTGAGAGAGAGAGAGTTGGAGAGAGAGAGAGAGAGTGAGAGAGAGAGAGAGAGAGAGAGAGAGAGTGTGAGAGAGAGAGAGAGTGGAAAGAGAGAGTGAGTGTGTGTGAGAGAGAGAGAGAGAGAGAGAGAGACAGAGACAGAGAGAGAGAGAGAGTGTATGGGGTTAATAAAATCCCTCTTTCCAGATACCATCAGTATTCTCTTTCAGTCGTTCCTGAATAAGTTGTTCTTGACTAGTGATATTTTCATATTTTTTCTCCTTTTAAATCTGTTATTATTTCCTTTCTCGTTTGCCACACAAGCTGTCCATCCCTTCATCTCTCAATCTCCTCCTTCCTCTCTCTCCCTCTCTTCCTCTGTCAGACGTGTGCTCTCACACTCGATCGCTCAGTCTCCTGCTCTCCCCCTCCCTCGTTCCCCATCCTCACTCTCTCTCTCTCTCTCTCTCTCTCTCTCTCTCTCTCTCTCATACACACATACACACACACACACACACACCCTATCAGCGGACGGTGCTGGCAGTAGCAGCAGAGGAAGAAGGGATACAGGCGTGTGAAGGAGTGAGCGTCCTCCTTCAGTGTGGATTTACTGAACAAAAGAGGAGCAGCGTCTCTTTTTATTTCTGCTTCCATCTTTTTTCCTCCTCCGTCTTTCATCCATCGGCTTGCTGGTGCTGGTGGTCTTGGTGTTTTTCGAGGTTGGAGGAGGACGGAGGACGGAGGACGAGTGCCCCTGCCTTCTGTTTCCTGCTTCACATTCGCACTCGTTTAGTGATTATTGAGGTCGCCTCCTCCGAGGCGAGGACTGCACTCGTTTTTTCCGTGTTCTCTCTTTCCCAGCGGAGGCCTTTTGTCTCGGTGCGGCGTTGAACGGAGCTATTGTTGGACACACAGGCCTCGCACTGCTCTCTCTCTCCCTCTCTCCCTCCGCAGTATCCTTCCCTCCCTCCCTCCCTCCCTCCCTCTTACTCCATCCTCTCATTCCGAGGCACCTTGCTTCAATCCGGTATCCATCCTTCTGTCCATCATTCTTAATGTGTGTTCTGCGGAGTGTGTATCCCGATGTTTGGCTTCGGGTCATCCGGATTGGCTCAAGCCGAGCCTGTGTGTCGTTCCTAGTCTGTGCGTGTGTGTGTGTGTGTGTGTGTGAAGAAACCATGCATCTAGCCTGATGCCAGGACCGGGGTGCCCCATTCCAATGTGGGAGGACTAAAGCATCACATTTGCACCCCCCCCTTTCTCCCTACCCCTTTACCCCCTTGCTCCCTCACCCCCTTTTTGCCCCTTTCCCATCCTGTCCCCTCCAACGCAACGATGAAGAAAACGCGCAACCTGCGGCGGGCATGGCCCGGTCCGGACGGACCCGATTTGGGCTCCGATCGCGACAAGGACTACCGGCTCCACAAGCACTTCCCACCTTCTCTACCCCCTCTTGCGCCCTACATCGCTCAAGGTGGGTGCAACTTATATTAACTCAGCGTCCAAAAATGTTAAAAGCCTGTAATGTATATGCTCATCTAATATGTGTGTGTGTATGAAATATAGAAATATACAGTTCTGTTTTTCTCTCTCACACACACACACACACACACACACACACACACACACACACACACACACACACATACATACATTCTTAGCCTGCTAGCATCCAGGCATCTAGCTCTAGTGTCTGGGCCGGGTTCTGTTTTTCTCTACTAGAGTGGGGTTGTTACAAAAAAGGGGTGTGTGTGTGTGCGCTAATGTTCGTGTATTTCCTGAGTGATATCGAGGTGTAGAGATAAGATAATGAGAGGCGGAAAAAACAGGAAACATATAAGCCCTCATCCACCATTTTGGTCCTTGGCTTGGGAATTACATCACCGAGGTTGTGGATAAAAATTCAGGCTGCCGGCCTCCGTGTTCTCACCTCAGCTTCTTTTCATGACTAAGATGAAAACGAGAGCTGAGAGAGAGAGAGAAAGATATTTCGTTAGAGAGAGAGTGAGGAGTAGAGAAGGATCTAGCGTCCGATTTTTCCCTCCATTTTGGTGATGGCTGCATAGTCCTGGTGTGTGTTAGCGCAGGACAGTTGGGTTGATTAGCATCGGCCATGGTGCGGTGACGAAACTCCATGTCAAACGTCACTTCGGTCCGATAGTGAGAAGGAGGACTAACGAGAGAGACCTAGAGGAAGTGGAGAGTCAGCTCAATGTTTCTGTTTTCTCTGTGTCTCAGTACACACTTGAAAACCAGTCTCCGTTTCTGTTAGCATAACGTGCGTGTGTGTGTGTGTGTTAGCATGTGACGGTGTGTAAGTATAGTAGTGTGTGTGTATCCTCGTGTGCTGCCGGGAGAGAGGGTGGGTGGAGAGAGTTAGCCTAGCTGACGTCGTTAGCTTACAGGCTAACCCTCTGCGCACTTGACTTGCTGCTAGCATGCTAGACACGAAGTCGCTTTCGTAGCACAGTGGAGTCTTAAGTATCATCGTTTTGTATTTTGTGATTTGTTTCTCATAATCGTATCGTAATTCGAATGAGAGGATTTTTGTAGAAGGCAAACGCTCGGTGTTTACCTTTGCGTATACGATTCTAACATTGTAACAACATGTTTACTCTGTCTTACTGAAAAGTATCATTTTTACTGAACTGGCAACCAAATAATAATAAATAAATAAAAAAAAAAACAGGATCCATTTTTATTGTTTGGGCCTTTGCAGTGTTTCATTCGAAACAGTGTGTTTTAACGCTGATTATGAAAATTTAATTTCTAAGTATTGTGTTGAATAATTGGTCATTCGATATATCCTGAGGTAATGTTTTTGTTGTTCTGTTTCGTGCCTGAAAATCTTCTGCGTCACGTTTCGTTTGTAGCACATTGGATCACTTATCATATTAGCATGATACCAGACTAACAAATAAAAGAATTGATGTTAGAAATAGATTTTTCTTCACCCAATATCAGGTATTACCTCAGGAACTGTACAGTAACCAGGCTAATCGCAAAACTGTAAAGTATAGCATTAAGCATATAGCATTACGCAATGCCAGTTTGTGTGTTTACATTCTCTACAATAGACCTAAATAAATAAATAAATAAATAAATAAATAGACCTAGTGTGTTGTTTAGCTGCTAAGACACACACAAAAAGCGATTTAAAAAAAATTAAACTAGCTTTAACTATAAAGCTATTTTGTGGTTAATCTTTTTACAGTGTGTATGCGTGCGATCAAAAATGCTCTGATGCCGTCCAAAAAAGTTTTGATCTTTGATTTTCTGTCAGAAAATATACAAAATACAAATACAGAACCTCATGAAATGCCATTATAGTAAACAGGCACACAGATGAACTAGCATTGTAGGAAGGAAGCACTTTGATTTAATCCCTAATTTTGTAAGACTTAGTCCTAATTTGATGGTCTTGCATAACACTAATGTTTGGACACAGTGTGCTACAAAGGGAAAATTATGTGCAACATTGTGTGTCATAAAATACACTACATTAGAACATTACCTCATAAACTAGCATTTAGTAAATAACTAAAACGAACTAGCAGTGTAAAGAATAGTTAACACACAAACTAGCATTGTAGAGAATAGTTAACACACAAACTAGCATTGTAGAGAATAGTTAACACACAAACTAGCATTGTAGAGAATAGTTAACACACAAACTAGCATTGTAGAGAATAGTTAACACACAAACTAGCATTGTAGCGAATGTTAACACACAAACTAGCATTGTAGTGAATGTTAACACACAAACTAGCATTACTGCAACAAAAATAACAGATAAATTAGCTGGTTTGCCTTTAGCAAAATTAGCCTAAGATTAAGCCTGGTTACTTCAATGCTAGTTCATAGCGTATCCTATTTATAACAATAACAATTTATAACAATGCTAATAAGTAGCTTTTGTTTCCTGTGGTGCTAGTTCATTAGCCAGTTTACTGTCATGTTCTGACTGAAATGTTCTGTCCCTTTGCCTTTGTACTATAATGCTAGGTTAATAGTTAGCTTATTTACTGTATAACAAGTTTGTAAGTTTGCCTAGCTTAATATTATGCTAGTTTGTGGGATAGTCTTTTTACCATAATGCTAGTTTGTGGTTCAGTCTTGTTACTGAACCACTCGTTATTATTTTAGGTGTTTAGTATGTTAGTTTGTGGGTTACCCAGGTTATTATAACGCTACTTTGTTTACTTTAATGTTATCTCGCTTGTTATCATATAATGCTAATATCTCAATTAGCCTGTTTATTATAATTCTAGTTAATGTGTAACGTTTATTTTAATGCTAGTTAAAATGGCTCAGCCTGTTTATTGTTAATGCTAGTTTGTGGATTAGCGTATTTACTGTAATGCTGAATTTTCTGTTAGCCCGTTCACTGTAATGCTAGCTGGTGGTTAGCCTGTTTGTTGTAGGAAATGTTTTTTTTGTTGTTGTTTTTAAAAAAAATATTGTTAGTTCATGGATTAATCTGTTTATTACATTTACATTTATTCATTTAGCGGACGCTTTTATCCAAAGCGACTTACAAATGAGACACACTCACACACCAATGGTAGCAGAGCTGCATGCAAGGTGCTAGCTTGCCATCGGGGGCAACTTAGGGTTCAGTGTCTTGCCCAAGGACACTTCGGCATGGGATCACCCGGGCCGGGATTCCAACCACCAACCCTACGATTAGTGGATTAGTGCACAACCCACTCTACCGACTGAGCCGCAGCCGCCTTATATATTAACATTGTGGTTGTTCCTATTGACACTGTTTTTCCGGCTTTTCCTACATTCACACTAGCAAATGACAAAGCAAGATTGGAACTCAGACTTTATTTATTCTCCTACAGTTAAGTATTACGCAGGAAATCAAAACTGGATCGAACGATTCCTCAGATATCTGCAGTTAGTTCCTATTTACTGTTTGCACAAACATGGAAGAAAAATTCAAACATCTAACCCTGTCACAGAACCTCTCATTAAAATGCGTATAGAGACGTTACGGGGAGAAATAAAGCGTGGAAGGAAGTAGCAGAGATCGTTGGTGCATCTGATGAGTGTACGTACCTAGTCCAGGTATGTTGCTAGTACGAAAATCAAAAACACCAAATCTAATTTTCCCACTGATTAAATTTGTAACTAGTTAGTTTTAAAAGATCATAATAAAGATCTTAATCGTGTTTATAATCATAGATTCTTTTTTGTTATTCGTGGCTTAGTAGCATGCTTAGATCAGACTTTGTTTTGTGTGTGTGTGTGTGTGTGTGTGTGTGTGTGTGTTCTGCGTCTCCTTTGTGTAACATGAATGCCAGCTGTGTGTACACACTCCTCACCTGTACAGCGGCCTTGTGCCTCTCCTCTCTCTCTTACCCTTCATCATGCCATTATTATTTATTTTACCCATAAGCGTTTGATCGCTGAGTCAATTTGCCTTCTGATATGCAAAGAAATGTGTGTGTGTGTGTGTGTGTGTGTGTGTGTGTGTGTGTGTGTGTTTATACAGCAGACATTTAATGTAGGATTAGATCCCTGGTATTGTGGACGCATTATTGTTCAACATCCTAATCAATTAACGAGTGTGTGTTGAGAATCAGTTATACGATACTTTAGGATAAATGATATGATCTACGGGCTCAGTAGTATTATTCTATTGTTATTGTTAGGCTGTTTTTTTTTTTTTTAAGTTGATTACGTCATTTAATTGTGTTATTTTTGTGCGCTTGTCTGTTAAGTGATTGTTGTGTGTGAAATTACAGGCTAATATAACCATAGGCTCTTGCTGTGTGTCTGTCTAACACACACACACACACACACACACATACACACATAGACACATACACACACACATACACACACATACACACACTGTCCCAGCTGCAGTAGAGCCTGTGATTTACGCGTGGGAGAAAAAGGAGGCCACGGTGGTGCATTAATAGCCGAGCCTCTGTAGTAACACGCGTAAAGGAGCGAATGAGTGAGAGAGGGAGGGAGGGAAGGAGCGTACAAGGGATTGTGAGGAAGGAGGGAGGGATGGAGAGAGACATGCCATGTGTATAACTGCAATCTCCACCTCCATGGTTTAGCTGTCACATTTATGGTTTTTGACCCATTGCAACAGCAGAGATATCTAAAAACTATACTTTTCTCTTTTTTCAGCTAAAACAGCAGTCAGATCAAAAACTAATCGCATTTACCCGACTGACTGAAGGGGAAAGGATGCGGGATGTGAAATACAGGTACTTTCACGTCTCGTGTCCTGAACTTTTGTCTTACTGGTTTCTTACTATTGTTTGGCTGAAGAAAATCAGTCTCATCCGTTGTTCTGTGGTAAATATACATTGTTGTTTTTTCCTCATAGATTGCTGGGAGTTTCGTATGGAATACTATAGTGAATGTAACACTAAGTTCACAAAATACTAAAATGTACAGAATACTGAAGTGTACGGTGTACTTCTGTTTACAGAGTACCGAAGTATGCATAATGCTGAAGTGTACTTCATAATGTAGTGTATGGAATACTGTAGTATACAGACAGGTGAAGTGTTTACAATGCTGAAGCAGGTCTAATATTGTAGTGTATGGAATACTGGAGTGTGTGTAATACTATAGTGTATGGAATACTGGAGTGTGTGTAATACTATAGTGTATGGAATACTGGAGTGTGTGTAATACTATAGTGTATGTAATACTATAATGTATGGAATACTGGAGTGTGTGGAATACTATAGTGTATGGAATACTGGAGTGTATGTAATACTATAGTGTATGTAATACTATAGTGTATGGAATACTGGAGTGTGTGTAATACTATAGTGTATGGAATACCGGAGTGTGTGTAATGTTATAGTGTATGGAATACCGGAGTGTGTGTAATACTATAGTGTGTGTAATACTATAGTGTATGGAATACTGGAGTGTGTGTAATACTATAGTGTATGGAATACTGGAGTGTGTGTAATACTATAGTGTATGGAATACTGGAGTGTGTGGAATACTATAGTGTATGGAATACTGGAGTGTGTGTAATACTATAGTGTATGGAATACTGGAGTGTGTGTAATACTATAGTGTATGGAATACCGGAGTGTATGGAATACTGCAGTGTGTGTAATGCTATAGTGTATGGAATACTGGAGTGTGTGTAATGCTGAAGTGTATGGAATACTGGAGTGTGTGTAATACTATAGTGTATGGAATACTGGAGTGTGTGTAATACTATAGTGTATGGAATACTGGAGTGTGTGTAATACTATAGTGTATGGAATACCGGAGTGTGTGTAATGCTATAGTGTATGGAATACTGGAGTGTGTGTAATACTATAGTGTATGGAATACTGGAGTGTGTGTAATACTATAGTGTATGGAATACCGGAGTGTATGGAATACTGCAGTGTGTGTAATACTATAATGTATGG